>APFE030581725.1:176362-195050 GCA_000404065.3 Pinus taeda
ACAGAGCTCTGACATGGTATAGGTGAATGGGATATCTTGCGCGAAGGGTTTTTATTAACATTCTTATTTGAGGACCAATGGATGAACATTGTTGACGATGCATTGCAAGTGGTGAAGGCCGCCATTTTCAAACTACCATTGGAATCAGAAGAAATAGTGCAGCCATATTGGTCGCACCAGTTGAGCCGGGCCCTATAATGTTCTAATGTACAGGTCGAAGATGATGAGGATGATCCCAGAAAAATCAATATTCTAGAAATAGAGGGGAATCACGAGGTGCGCGGACCAGTGATCGAGGACCCCAACATCACCATGCCGCTGAAAACAAAACAAGTGAACATTGGTATGGAGGAGGAGCTGAAGTATGCAATGCTTGGGGATTATTGGGATGATACAACGGTGGATAAGGTTGTCGAGTTACTTCGCAAATATCAAGATTTATTCCTAACCAAAATCACGGATTTAAAAGGAATCCTCGGTGATCTAGGAATGATGAAGATAACTCTAAAGCCGGATGCAAAGCCAGTCAAGCAGCAACCCTATCGGTTGAATCCAAAATATAAAGCAAAGGTCCGCGAAGAATTGGATAAAATGCTTGCAGCAGACATAATTGAACCAGTGGAGGAATCCGACTGGCTAAGTCCTATGGTTGTACAAGAGAAAAAATAGAAGGGATAAATTCGCTTGTATGTGGATCTCGGGAAGCTCAATGATGCATGTGTTAACGATCCATTCCCAATGCCATTTACAGATGAAGTACTGGAAAATGTTGGGGGGCAGGAAGCCTACTCCTTTACGGACGGTTTCTCGGGGTACCACCAGATCAAGATTGCGCTGGAGGATAGGAGTAAAACAACTTTCGCTACCGAATGGGGTTGTTTTCAGTATACGGTGATGCCCTTTGGACTAAAGAACGTGCTGGTGATATTCTCGCGTGTTGTGGTAGCTGCATTCAAGGAATTTATACATAAGTTTTTAGAGGTATATCTTGATAATTGGACCGTATTTGGGCTAGTTAAGAAACATACCGTGAGCTTATGGTTAATGCTGGATACTTGCCGACGGCACCAGATTGCGCTAAATATAAAGAAGTGTGCTTTCCTCGTCCCCTTCGAGAACTTGCTCGGCCATGTGGTCTGCAAGCAAGGCCTAATCCTAGACCCAGCAAAGATTGTTGTCATACTCAATCTGCAAGCGCCGCAAAGTGTCAAGCAGTTGCGCACCACGTTGGGACACACTAGTTACTATCAAAAGTTCATCAAGAGCTACGCGCAGATCATGACACTGATGGAATAGTTGTTGAAAAAGGATGCTACTTATTACTGGAATGAGGAATGTAACAAAAGCCTGGAAATGCTAAAGGAAAAGATGGCATCAGCTCCTATATTGGTCTTTCCAAAATGGGACATTGAATTTCACGTGCATGTTGACCCGTTGTGTGTGGCGTTGGGCGTGGTACTCACATAGGAAGGAGCGGAAGGAATTGATCACCCAATCGCGTTCGCAAGTCGATGATTGTCTAATGTTGAGAAGAACTACTCCACTACTAAGCATGAGGGATTGGCGATGGTATACGCACTCCAGAAATATCACCACTATCTACCCGAAGGACACTTTAAGATGTATATTGATCACTCTATGCTAAAATACCTAGTGAATAAGCCTGTGTTGGGGGGGCACATTTGTAGGTGGCTGCTATTATTTCAAGAATATGATTTTGAAGTCGTCGTAAAGCTGGGATGTCTAAATGCAGGATCAGATCACCTGTCCCGAATTGAGAATGGCGAAGAGCCCACAAATGTAGAGGAAGGACTACCTGATGCACAACTTTAAGCAATACGCGTCGTGGATGGACATTTTGAGGATATAATCCACTTCTTAACCACAGGAACCACGCCGTAGGGGTATTCTGTTCAGTAGAAGAAATAATTTGTGATACGTGCAGCAGACTTTACTGTCATTGCAGGGCATCTCTACAAAATGGGAAATGATGAAATATTACGTAGATATGTACCTGAATTTGAGCAAGGGAAGATCCTTACCGAAGCACATGGGGGGGTAGTAGGAGGACATTATAGGGGATGCACCACAGCACAAAAGATTCTTCGCGCTGGACTATGGTGCGCAACTCTACATCAAGACTCCAAAGTGTATTGTTGGGCCTGCGACGTCTGTGAACAGACAGGGAAACCATCGCGGAGAGGTGAGATGCCGCTCAAGCCATAGATGACGCTGCAACCATTCGAGAAATGGGCAATCGATTTTGTGGGGCCTATCACACCTCCAGGAAAGACGGGGGCACAATATATCGTCACTGTGACTGAGTACTTGACCCAATGGGCAGAAGCACAGCCAGTTAAGGACTCCACGACTGCTACAGCTGCGAAATTTTTGTTTGAGAATGTGTTAACATAGTTTGGATGTCCAAAAATTCTAATGAATGACCGCATAATGCACTTCCTGAATGAGACTATCAGCGTGCTCACTAAGGAGTTCTAGATATATCATCAACAAAGCACACTGTACCATCCGCAAGCAAACGAGACCATTGAAGCTTTCAACAAAATCTTGGAGACTGCATTGACAAAGGTATGTAATGCACAGCATAATGATTAGGATTTCCGCATACTTTCTGTGCTATGGGCATATCGAACAATGTGCAAGAAGCTGATGGGCCAGACTCCATTCCAGTTAGTATATGGAAAGGAAGTCGTCATGCCAATGGAATACATTGTACCCAGTTTGTGAATAGCAACAATAACAGGCATGGCAAACTGTGCGACTTTGGAAGAGAGGATCGCACAACTGGAAGAACTTGAGGAGGAACAGTTTCTGGTAGGATTCCATCAGCAAGTATAGAAGCAGCAGGAAAAAGCTTGGCATGATCTCCATATCAAGATGCGCACATTCAAAGAAAATGATCTAGTATTACTCTATGACAACAAGTTCGAGAAAGCATTGGTTGGGACGCTATGTAGTCCAAGAAGTCACATATGGGGGCGCGGTCCAGCTTGCCAAGCTGAATGGAGAACTTTTCCCAGGCAGAGTAAATGGAAGTCGCCTGAAGCTCTACACGGGTGGGCTGACTGCATGACTAATTGACTAAAGGATAGTTTCACCACTCTAGGAATTTGAAAGAGAGTGCGAGACGTTAAAGCAGTCTATGGGGAAGTTGCATGAAAATCAAAAGGCACGTAGAATTGGTATGTCACTAGGGTCATGGTTGCGCAGAAGGGGTTGTGCTGCTGCATGAACAAGTAGAAAGATGACCGTTGCTGACACTATTCGTGACAATATGTCTGAGTTATGGAAAAATGGAGCAGGCGGCGGGCAATTAAGAGATGCGGTACTAGCCAGATCTGGAACGATCTGCCGCAGGCTTAACGTTATGGCACTAGAAAAGGAAGGAACCAACGAATTTGAATTTTGAAACGCTTATAAATCATAGGGGGGCATCTGCCGAATGATCTGCGATTTTGAGGAAAGTAAGTTATTGTGCCTTCCTGTCGATATGGAACTATTCATTATTTACGCTCAAGTAGTAAGCCCAAGGGTTGTGATATGGCCAATGGAGATGCAGGACTTTCTGGATAGTATGGTGTCGACGGTCACGAGCACCACGCAAAGTTCAACACCAATGCTAGGGGATGTGTCGGAAATTCTTAGATACGAAGCATAAATGGTGCGGATGCCACTGCCTAACCCATGGGCTAAGGGAAAGACTGTAAATATAGAGACAAATGATGGAAGTTCACTTAACAGTTCATCTCTAAAGCACCTTGAATATTGGGATCTTGCAGATAGGAATAATTGTCTTACAAAATTGCAACACAAGCTACAGCAGACAGTCCGTATAGGAGACCAGAAATTGGAAACTTGTTGCGTTGCCACGAAGACTTCCCGTGTGTGGCACCCCAGCTTGAGCTAAAATCCTATGAGGGGGTGCTATGTGTTAACCGAGCAGAGCAGAATGAGCATCATTGGTTGCACGAATCAGTGGATGCAATGGAGCAGGAGCTAGAAGAAGAGTTGCAAGATACAAAGAGGGAGCAACAGAACGAAGTACATCACTCATAGGGATGGTGGACTGCGAAGCCTAGGCAGCACATATTGCCGCACTGACGAGTGACTCAGGACGAGTCACGATGATTACGTTAGCGGCTTGTTGGGTAGTGGAGGCCCCGCATAATGGTTTTGGTGATTAAAGCCTAGAAGTTAGGGTAATAATATTGTAAATCTCCGTAATGCGCATAGCGCAAAATGTAATAGGTCGAGTCAAGGGGTTGTCCGCCCAAAAATAATATAGAATAATAGGAAGTAAGTCAGCTTGCCCATGGTCCGCGGACCATGGTAATGTATAAATAGAGCAAGGCTCTAAGGGTAGAAGGGAAGTTTTGGGAGTAGATTTGATGTGTTATGGGTTGGTGAAAGTAATTAGTGTTTTACGTCTGTAAGTTTGAGTCAAGGGTGTTAGTGGGTAGATAGAGGCTCCGTTGTTGTGTGTGTGGAGGCCTGATAGAGTCCGCAGATGTGTGCACAGACCCATGCAGTTGTGTGTGTAAGACGGAAAGAAGCTTGTACTAAAATGAAGATATTAATAAAGATAAGTTATTTCTGAAATATCGCAGATCTATTGTATTCTGGTTCATGCATCCATTATATGAGTTTGTTATAAGAGTTTATGTCTTTAAAGAAAATTATGATTGCGCACACTGGGTTTTATAATTAAATGTTTTCTTAGAGACTGTAACAAAAAGATCATATCTATAACAATTTCATTAGTAAGAAAGTGCACATTTGCGGATCTATGCAAAAGTTCGATAGTAGTACAGAGTGACACGAGGCCGTAGAACATTTCGCGACCCCTCCAGACCACATCAAGACATCCCAAGGGTGCAGAAACCTGGTTCCAACACCCTCCCCTACTACCTTGGGTGAGACCTCAGTCCGCGCTCCACGGGCTGTTGCCGAAAGGGCCGGTAGCTGCGGGATTTGCTTGGCTAATAACTCTTCCGAACCTGGGTCAGGGCCCCATAAGCCAACACATACCCATTAATATTTTTTACTGCATACAAATTTGTGTATTAATAACTAATTAAGGTTTTCATGCATAGATTTTTATACATGCACAACTAACCACTTTTGATTACTTTCTTGAGTATAGCATAATTGAAAAAATATTTAATCAAGGTTAAGTATGGTAATGCTCCATATATAAATATTTTCCTTTCTTAGTCAAACGTGTCCTAACAATAGAAGCCTCAATTTGTCATGAAAATTGTCTTACTTCACAAATGAGATAAGAAAATTACATACTACTAAGTCACTCAACATTTCGAATTAAACAATAGTCAATAACACTAAACAATTGCTCCATACTTTTGTCCACATTAAATTATCATCATTATATTATAGCTACATACTTCAATAGGAAGGTCGCAATCATGCAATCCAACGTTGTTACTTGACAATGTAGCGTTAGTTTATAGATTATTCTATTGTGCTCTCCATTTAGAATTCAATCCCTTATGGAAAACTACCTACCTTCTTACACTTAGTCATATGCAACCACCATTCTTTAAAATTTAGGCATATTTATCGTTTCTTCATCCTTCCTTAAAAAATCCATATATTTAAACACACACAATTGTAAAGTTTAAAACATTTTAAACCTTAAAACATGTCTATGAAACTCTACCATAACCTCACAACTATGAGTACTTAGTTCAAATTCTCTACCTTGAGCCACTAAAAACTAATCGCATCATATAATTTTTATAAATATTTACTATCATTCTTACCATAGATATCCTTAATATCCGTCATTCTTTACAATATGCTTATAAAAATTATTAGGGAAAAGTGTTTACCACTTCCTTTTAGAAATTCCCCATGTTTTATATATGAAAATTTCCCTCTTTATCATTAGAATGAGTTTTATCATAGGATTTTTCATAATTTCTATGAAATTATTATACAAATAAATGCTCCTTCAATGATGTGCATGCAAAAGCAAGTTTTGGAGCTAAAATAATTTCTCTATAGTAACAACTTCAAATTTTTCATAATTTCTATGAAATTCTTATACAAATAAATGCTCCTTCAATCATGTGCATGCAAAAGCAAGTTTTTGAGCTTAAATAATCTCTCTATAGTAACAACTTTATGGATAATCTTCATATTTGAGTAACTAAATATGGTAAACCATACTATTGTATTCAACATACAATTCCCATTATTTTCCTAAAAGAACCAAGATTAAGGTCTAATGTCGTAATCCAAATGTGGATCATGGGGTGAATGCATGAAGATGGGTTACACTTTTGGGCCAAATGTGGCGATGAAATTTCAAAATTTTACTCTTTTATCGAATTGAATCCATCAAAATTCATATAAGAATTGTAAATTTGATTCAGAGTAAAAAGACAATTTGTTGAGAATTATGTTGTTGTCCTAATGATATTTTTTGCAAAAAAATATACTGTCGTATCATATGTCAATCCATTTAATGAAATTCTTGTCCTTACAAATTTTTGCACATCTTAAGAGGTATGTGTGTGTTCGCGTAGCATAACTTAGTCTAAAATGTGTAGATCATATTCATATATATATATATATGATCCACACAGAGAGAACTAAGTTTTTTTTATTCCCATGGAAAAAACGTAATTTTCATTGAGGTATAAAAATTACATGGTGTATATGCTTAAGCATATGCTGTTAAAGGCTATGCTGATCTATTCCAAAATAGGAGCAAAAGTTTGCCTTTCTTCCATGCAGGGAGGCATTCAACTCTAGATAATCATTTTGCTATTTCTCAAAATATAAAGGAACTGGCGTAGAGGCTACCAGTGTTACAGTTTGTCCACAAAAAAGAGTCCCTGAAGTAGCGAGAAAATAAATAGTTCATATGAATATTTACATACAGAAATGTGAAAAAAACCGTAGCTAGTGAAAAAACTAAGCTCCCAGAGATTGTTGCATCATCTATGTCCATGAAAGGTCTATGGTAAAACTGGAAGTGTTGTCCTTCTCTATGTTCATTTATCAGCCAAGAGCCGAGAGGCCTGTGCGCAGCTTCTTTGGATAAATTGTCAGCATCTGCATTTTGTTCCCTGTAAATGTGATGATAAGTAAATGAGTCAAAAGCAATGATAAGACGATGGGCCTCATCCAGAATGTGAAATAGAGAGAAAGCCGAGCATCTTGTCTTTTTATTAATCCAATCACAGACAATTTTTGAGTCACCAAACAGTTGAAGGTCTCGGCATTGTGTTTGGAGGGAAAATTAGATGAGGAATTTTGCAATGGACAGCTCAGCAAAGTTGTTTGTACCTCCCCCCAGCCCCATTTGTATGTGAAAGGAATGGGAAGCAGAGAGGTCTAAAATGGCTCCTCCCCCGCATCCTTCCTCCTGGGCAGAACCATCAAAATAGGCCCAAGGCTTGGAGCTGTCTATGGTTTCAGGAGAGAGAATCCTGGGTTGGGGAATATCTTCGTCTTCAGGGATGAGGGAGTAATTAGAGATGATACAGGCAACGATGGAAGGCCAATTCGACAAGGAGTTTTGGAAATGAGATTGTTTCTAGCTATCTAGAGGCCCCAACAGACCAAGAGGGGGAGGTTCCTAAGCTTTGGAGGGGTGGCTCTAATCCAGCATATTGACCATGCTTCTTTTACAGAGGCTCCCTGCCATCTAATAAGGAAATGGATTTCTACAAGTATTAAATGCTAGATGTCGTGGGAAGCCTTGCAATCCGGAAAGAGGTGAAAAACATATTCATTATTGCATTTACAGAGGTGACACCAGAAGGGGCCATGATGAGCTCGTTTCAACAAGTTATCCCCCCTGGGGATTTTGTTCTTTAGGATGGTCCACATTAGAAGTTTTCTCCTGGGGGGACTTTGAGTTTCCATAGAAACTTCCACCATGGTTCGATCTCCTGCAGCCGGTGCTCTTTAGCAAGTACCATATAACCCTCCTTTGGCACATATCTTCCTGCTTTCGAGAGTGCCCAAACTAGTTCATCTTCTTCGCCCCTGATCCTAATCTAAGCCTTAGATAGGGCCCGAGTGTAGTCCTTCCAGAAGTGGGACCATTGAGGGGGGGATGGATAGTTCATGGGCTGACTTCTAGGCTTGCTGAAAAGGGGTTGAGTGCTCCATATCTGCTATATGAAACATTTTTGTCCCTGAGAAAGGAAAGGAGGTCCTCTAGGAGCTTGTGAAGGTTTCCACATCCTATCCAAGGGTTGCGTCCAATTCATACTCTCATACCTGATAGGATTTTCCATGTGAGGCCCTCCCTGATGATGTGGAGAGATTTGAGTACCACCTTCCATATAGTGGAGATCCTAGGGAGTGCATTAGGAGGATGGAAGACCCTGTCCATCAGAGGAACAGGGGCGATGTATTTAGAATATGCCACCCTGGTCCATAAGCTTTTGATGTGAGTAATCCCCACCCCAATTTTTCTGCCAAAATTGAGGAAAAATCTTCGAGTTTCTTAATGCCCCAGCCACCCCATTTCTTGGGTAAAGATATAGCCTCCCAATTTACCCATTGGAATATTCTTCTTGTCTGTTTCCCTTTCCAGGGGAATCTGCAACAAATGGCCTGTATTCTATTAAGTATACTGCTAGGCATCCAAGCCAGTGACATCCAATATACCAGAGTGGCCTCCAAGACAGCCTTGATGAGCGTAAGTCTGCCCGCCCTTAAGAGGAATTTGTGGTACCAGATGTTTAATCTCTTTTCCAATTTGACTATTACCTAGACCCAGTCCGCAATTTTGTACCTTGGTGGCTTCAGCCTATACCCCAAGTATTTGAGCCCCACTTCCAACCTGTGCAGGGAGTAGTGGAATCACTGCAAAGCATAATGAATTTCATGGGGGGAGAATCCATTTGCAGTGAGGGTTGATTTGTTGTATTTTACAGTCATGCCCATTGCTCTTTGGAAGAGAGAAAATATGTTCCTCAAGATGGTTAGGTCAACGACACTGCCATTGAGGAAAATTAACACATCATCCACAAAGAGCAGATGAGTTAATGTGCAGTCTGTTGTAATTTTAATTCCCTTGAGTCTATTCCTTCTGTGCTTATCCTTTATCTGCCTACTGAGTCCTTCCATTATCAGGAGGAACGGGAGAGGGGATAATGGGCAACCTTGTCTGAGTCCTCTCTCAGACTAGAAAAAAGGGGAGGTTGCTCCGTTGATAAGAAAACTGAAAGGAATATTGGTTATACAGCACATGATCCACTTAACAAACTCAAAAGGAAAACCCAGATGCATGAGGAGAATTCTAAGATAGATCCAATTTTCTTTGTCGAAGGCTTTTGAGAGATCTACCTTTAGGATCATACCTTTGATTTTCTTAGTGTGCAGCGAATGAAGCACCTCCTGAGCAGTCCCAACTGCTTCGTGGATCTGTCGGTCCTTAAGGAAGGAAAATTGCTTTGGCAAGATGAACTTGGATAATATGGGTCGCATCTTGTTGGCTATGATCTTGGCAAGATTTTGTAAACATAGTTGCACAACGAGATAGGCTTGTATTCGTCAAAGGAGGGATTTTCAGCTTTTGGGATAAGGGTGATAAATGTGGAGGTGAAGGATTTAGGGAGGGATCCATAGATTATGGAGTGTTCTAAGACCTTCAGGAGATCCCCTCCCAGAATATCAAAGAAAGCCGGAAAGAACTCAATTGTCCAGCCATCCGGCCCTGGACTCTTATCCTTCTTGAAACCTTTGATTGTAGCTTCCAATTCCCCCATTGTAATTTCTTTAGTCAGCTCTATACTGGCCTCTTGGTCCACATATCGAGGGAATAACTAGGCTACTTGCATGATCTCAGCCAGATTTGCTTCAAGGGGAGCCTTGTAAATCTACTTAAAATGAGAGTTTGTGAGGGTGGCCAATTAAGGGAAGGTATTGACACTCTGACCATTTTCATCCCAAAGTTGCTAGATGGTGTTGATGTTTTTCCTCCCATTTGCAAACTTGTGATAATTTTTTTTGTTTTTATCTCCCTCCAAAAGCCAGATCACCCGGCTCCTCAACCTCCAAACCTCTTCCCGCTCCATCAGAATTTTCCTTCTTGAGGAGTAAAGCTCTGTTAGCTTGGCTCTCTGATCAGTAGTGTCGGTGGCATGTGCCAGGTCATTTTCTAGATTAGCTATATCATTCTTAGCTTTTAGAAGTGTTTGGTCATCAATTAAACATTTGTTGTGAGCCCAGGTTCTAGACAGGCTCTTCAGCTCCTTGAGGTTGTGGACAAAACCCTCTGTTATGCTGCCACTCTCATTTGGGGGATGGGCCTTTGAGAAGTCCTTAATCAACTGGTGATAGGAGGGGTCTTTGAGCCAGGATGAGCTGAACTTGAAAGGCCCCTTTGGCTTTTTGGGACCTCCTCTGATTTCCATGAAAATAGGAAGGTGATCATATATCCCTCTTGAGCCTACCCATTTCCTATGAAGTAGCCCCATAACTGAGAGCCCTTCCTTGATAAGGAAACGATCCAATATTCAGGCTAGGCTGTCCTCTCCAGCTCTGTTGTTCCTCCAATTGGGCCTGAGCTTTGCCAAGGGGATGTCTATAAGGTTATGGAGCTCTGTCGAATTCTCAAAATAGGTTGTCAAGGGTTCTTGTTGAGCATGAAACCCCCAAGACTCCGAGAGTCCTAAGGAGAAATTTAGATCCCCACCCAAAATGAGATGTTCTGCCTGAAGAAGCACAAAGCCAAGGAACTGGTCCCAAAAGGCGGGTCTATTATGGCAAGGTCCATACACACATTAAGGATACGTAACTCCTGTCCTAGCTTGGAAGAGAAAAGATCAGCTCCCAAATGCCCATGGCCTCCCAGCAGTTAATGAGGTGCAAAGATCGTGCATTGAATCCCAGAACTAGGTCTCCTGATCTTCCCGATGCATCTAACCCAAAGAAACTCCATCCTATAAACATGGCCTCTAGAAGGTGGGAGATGGAGTCAGCAGGTGCCAGAGTTTCTTGGAGGAGGATGATATCAATAGGGGAAGATTGAAACAGTCTACGAAGGGCTAGTTTTTTGTCGAGCCTAGCCAGCCCCCTACAGTTGCAAGATGCTATCTTCATGAGGGGGGAATAAATGGGGGGTTCAAAGCTCTAAGTGCCCCATGAATGGTAGATTGTTTACCTTACGCAATTTCGCCTCCAGCTCGAAATTGTGCCTTTGAAAGAGAGGAGGGTTAGCCCCAAGGGAGCTTAGGGGGAAGGGTGACGGTGAGGGCTCCAAACTCGGCAGATCCGGAGGGAATGGTTTCTGCTTGGCCCTTGACTTGGTCTAGTAGCGAGGGGGAGGGGAGTCTATCACAAGCCTCGGGGCAAATTCAGGGGGGAAGGGGAGGGGGGATAGTGGAGGCCTCAGAGGAGGCGGAAGGGGAGGAGGGGGGGTGGCGAAGCCA
Source organism: Pinus taeda (assembly GCA_000404065.3). NCBI lineage: Eukaryota > Viridiplantae > Streptophyta > Pinopsida > Pinales > Pinaceae > Pinus > Pinus taeda. Next base: position 187,801 of record APFE030581725.1, read on the forward strand.
TATTAAGGAGGGGAGGGGGATCAACATTTTTAATGAAGAATCAATAAGAGAATTTAGCACAACATCATGAGTGTGAATGCAAGAGGGAGAAAGTTGCTTACCCAAAGAAACTACCGCCCCATCAGCCACTCTTGCCCTGGTGAGAGGAGGGGAGGGAGGTTGTAGTGGAGGTCTACCACGTTTCTTTGGGGACCCCTGCACAAGTGAGTTGTCCATCGGTGGAGGATCCCTTTGCTTCCCTACATCTGGGTCAAGTTCCTTCTGCTCTTAATCCTGGACTATCTTAGAGGGAACTGTCTTTCCCGCTTTCCCTTCACCCGTGTACTTGGAGGTCTTGTTAAGAGGGCAGTCCTTGTAGAGGTGCCCAACCTTATGGCACTGTCTACATCTAAATGGCACCCCTTCATAGTCTAGGTTCTGTCTATGAGAGAAATTTCTCCACTGAATTGTAATATATTCCTGTAGTCCATCACTGGTGTCGGTATGGACCAAGATTCGAGCATACGCCATCTTCTCTGTCAAGAGATAGGACTTGTCATATTCCAAATAAGTACCGAGCACGTTCCCAATGTGTCTGAATATATCTTCAGACTAGAATTGGAGGGGCAAGCTAGGTAATCTGACCCAGAGTGGGTTGGCCCCTAATTGTTCTCTTTATGGGTCAAAAAGGGGAGTTCATCGCCGCAGAAGTATCGAGGCTTGCTCAATGTGCCATACTACTGAGAGAACCCAGTTTTTATGCTCTGCCCTAGCGAAGTGGAGTGAAATCCAGCCCTTTACAAAGGTTTGCACCACTGGGGGTTCTACCAGATGTTCGCTCCATACCTCTGTTACCCAGTGTTTTAATCTGGCTGTGTTGTAGTGGTGGCCTCTGACTCTCCCAACAAGAACCATTTCAGCTATATCCATGGCCTCACTCCACTCAAAATCCTCTCCAAGCCTTAGGAAGACCTCTAAATCCTTTGGTCTGAGAATCCGTTGCTTCTTTTGCTTACGGGGGCCTTCCTTCGATGGGGGGTTAGGCAGAGGGACTCAGTTAGGGTTTGACTACACGCGGGGACACCCAAGGGAGGGTTTGAGGGAAAAACCCTAGTGATGGGGGGTACTTCAGTGATATTCCCAGAGGGGGGCGTCGAGGAGTTCGGGGCGGATGGGTCTAGGCTGGAGGCGGCGGGATCTCTGGAGGATGCTACAGAGGGGAGGCGGAAGCCAACAGTGGAGGGAAGACCTTCAGAAGGTAAGCCCTGATTCGGGTCCAAAGATTGATCAACAAAATTAAGGGTGGAGGGAGACAAAGGCTGTCTTGTGAGATTAGGGATGGATGGGGAGGTCTCAGAGAAATTTGCAACCCAGCACAAGGGCCTTGAGATCGATAGGAGTGTGGCCACAATGTCTGGGAGATTGTAGCTGAAATAAAAGTTTCTCTCTGGAATAACCCTCCGAGAAATCTAGATAGAGGTGCCTGCAAGGGGGTCCTCCGTGTAGTCAACAATGTTCTCCATAACCACCTCGAAAACTTTGCGCCAGCTGCCTTCAGAAAACCTAGATCGAGTGTCGCTATGGAAACTCGGTAGAGGTTAAGGTAAGTTCGTGACAGTAAAATTAAATAGGTGAAAAGAGAAAACATAAAGATGAACGGAGGATTGTGACAGGCCAGTGTATGGGAGGTTAGGGAAGTTGCTAAGAAAACCTCAGGAGGCTAGTCGATCATAGGGGAGGCACAGTCGGCGAAGATCAGATGAAATCCTAACCCCATTCCTTGCGTTGCTTTCGAGACTCCATCTTTTCGAGAGAGAACTAAGTTTTTCATATTAATTTTTTTTTTTTTTTAATGAAAAAGTATTTTTATTTTTTTTCAAAGTTGGCAAAGTAATATTTCAATCGCATTTTGCAGACACATATATTCATGTAAGATTTTTTCAATTGTTTAAATAAATTGAAAAAACAAGGGTACCCTTTTGAAGAGGACTCGTAAACGAAGATATTGGTATTTTTTGAAAAAAATTCATTTTGTATATTTTATGTTATTGATTTTTAATTCAATCCCTTTGAAATTGTCCAAAAAAAATCAAGCATAATGTTTAAAAGAAAATAGATAAAAATATCATATGAATTCGAAAATGTCAAACTCATATGCCATTAGATAGAGGATTCCTTCACGAATCCAACATGATCAACTCCGCCACCTAAGGACTTAAGTCTATTAGGCTACAAAATGATGTTGCAGAGAAATTTGCAGAAGGGGAGATAAAACTCTATTTTTTAGGCTCTTAGCAGCTTGATTGAGCACTTACAATGCTCGATTAAGTGTTTAAGGTAAAAATTCAAATAGCTCAATTGAGGGTTTAAGAAACCCTCGATCAATCCCTTAATGTGGTTAAACACTGGCTTAATCGAGCTTTAAGGATCGATTGAGTCACCTCTTTTAATTTTGTTCTCGGGATGTATTAGCAGGAAATTTCAAAAAAATGGCTCGATCGAGCCCCTAACCTCGAGTTACACAGAAGATCAATCAAGCAATATTTAAGCCCTCAAATAACTCGATTGAGGGCTTAAATATTGCTCAATCAAGCGCTTAAAAAGGCTTGATTGAGTTGCTTTTTTCACCCACAACGCTCCCTCATTTGCCAAAAAGTGTAGCGCAACTTCATGCATAAACCCCATATTTAATATTAAATTGAATTTTCAATTTATGTGCAAGTGAACAAAAATTAAAATTTAATATTTACTTAAGAATGTTTATGATTTCACACTTGGGCATCAATGCTATGCACACATCTTTCAAACTTTAATTTTTATGGCTTATTAGCCATATGATTTGTAGAAGATCATAAATCAATTTATCAATGTCAAATTTCTTATGAACTAACAATCACGCATACTAAGTCTTCAGAGAACCTTCATTTCCAATAATGTGTTATTAAATATATAAATTATAATAATAGAGGTGGGTCTTCACCCATATTCTATATTCTTATCATTATATACCATTGGTATTGCATCACGCCTCCTCTCATATCTACCCACTTTCACCAGCTTACCCGAGGTAAATGTGAGCCGAGGGGCTACTATGACATGATTCAACCTCCTAGATGACCTTAAGGAAATGGAGCTGACAAAACAAGACCTTGCTAACTTCCCCTAGGTGCTGCAGGACCCCATGAACTAACCAACCATTCCAAGTGTCCATCCCCTGAGACAACTTTCATTTTTAGTGAGCTAGACCCCTAGTTACTCCCATGACCAGGCCTCCAAGCAACTGTGACCCTCTAGTCATTCCCACAAGTTTGCTTCCGGGTGACTATAGTCTCTTTCTAGTAGTTTTGTGCCGATGATTGTAATATTTAAGCCACTTTTTCAAGGCTAAGACCTAGACCCCTACCCATAACTTAATGAAACTTCCAGAGATGATAAATAACACAAAAAAAGGCTCTAACAAAAAACCTACTCAAGGACTTGACCTAACCCATTCTAACCATGACATTCATTCCATCAAACACATAGGGAACATGCAACCTTTAGGTCATGAATGCATATATGAACATAGAGATCTGAAAATTATGTGAGAATCATCGATAAGGTATAATTCCTTCTCATAGTAGCTGCAATAACATATGTTAGGTTATGCATTTCATAACCATTCATTTATCCATCAAACATGATAAGAGCCATAACTTGAATCTGTCTCAAAATTATGCTTATAACCAACATATAAACAGATAAATATCCATAATAGAACAACCATTAAAGAACATAATAAAAAGTATATTTACTCATAAATACAAGAGGAAATTAGCTCTTATTAACCATATGAAAAATCCAACCAAGTCAGGGACTTCCACATACCACTCGACCATAAAATTGGGTAGAACCAAATCTTTCTTTCAGCGAATCACCCATGTGCCATATTCAAAGGATGAATGTGGGATATCATGGGATAAACCAATCCATAAAAAACCAATGGAATCCAAAGGTTAAACCACCTCCACCCTCACACAACCATAATCTCACCTAAAAACGGTCCCGAGATCACAAAACTAAACCGAGCTTGGATGCCTCGGAATTCCTTCACTATCCCTTGAGGAATTTTCTTGTCTCCACCCACATGTTGAGGGTTTCATGGAGAAAACCATCTCCACCCCCAACCCTTGGGATTTTCCTGATACCACTTCACTCAGATCCAAAACCTTCAGGCAATCCAAAGTTCAACCAAGAATGAATCCAATCACAACATGGCTATCTGGAAATGGAAAGGCAAGACTAAAACCATTGTCGAAACCCAACAAAATCCATGCCAATGACAACAAATGAATCCAATACACGCATGCATATACCATGTATTCCAAAACTAGCAAGGAAATCATACATGCAACATGTTATTTTCAAGTATTCCCAATGTAGCCGCTTGATCCAACTCTTCCTTGCTTGATCTTTGCTTTCCTTTTCGTTCCTTATCCTTCCTTTGCCTTCCTTTGTCCAATGCTAGAGTTCTCCAAGAATTCTCTAAGTGTGCAAGGCTATGAGAGAAAAGAGAGAATACAGAGAGAGCTCCTCAAAAGCCTTTTATTAATGAGGCCTCTAATTTCTTCATTTCCCATTATTTTTCCTTCAATTTTACTCTCATGCAAATCTGTGACTCTTCACCTTCCTTTTCTCCTATTTTCTTTTATTTTCATAAAATAAATGCCAATAACTCCTTATTTCCTTTTCAAATCCTTTTTCATTGCCTTTGCCAATTTCCCTTAGCCATAATAATAAAACAAATGATGCCCACTAGGATACTTTTCCCAACGTTCATCTTGGAATACGTGTCCCATGACCTTGGTCTTATTTTTCCTTTATTAACTATATTACATGAAATTTTAACATGGGGTTGTTACAGGCCCCTCCCCCTTCGGGGAACACTATACTCGGTGTTCAGTGACACCTACAACTATCAAAACCACTAAAAAGAAAAAACACACTACCCATGGAGCTTTATAACACAACTTGTTGCAGTATTTACAATGAACAACCTGCTCAAAAGAAAAATCATCATGACAAATATGACAACATGACAACCGTACTGCTTATTGGAGCTTTATAAAACAAATCATTGGGGTATTTAGAATAACAATCATACATAAATATGTACATATACCAAAATTGCTTTGCCTCAACCAACAAACAGTGAAGGATACATATCTTGCATTTGATCATCCATCTCCCATGTAGCTTCATCAGGCCCAAAGTGATTCCGCTGCACTTTAACTTGCTTGATTGCTCTGTTTCGAAGCATGAGTTATTTCTGCTACAATATGCACTGAGGTTCTAGCTAGAATTCTCCTTCTGGCTCCAGTAGCAATATAGACCAATCAATAACATGATCAACATCCTTTACATATATTTTAAGCAATGAAACATGGAAAAAATCATGGACTTTCACTGTTGGAGGCAATGTAAGTCTGTAGGCCACTAGTCTAATCCTCTCAAGGATCTCGAAAGACCAGCAATACTAAGGTGCCTACTTTGCACATGACTCAATCCTCAAGGAGCTTTGTTTGGTCTTAATGAGCAAGTACACATGCTCCCCAACCTAAAACTCCTTGAATGTACTATGTTGGTTTGCATAACTCTTTTGTATGTCATGTAATTCCTTTACATTCTTCTTTATAACATACATTTCTTGTTCCATCTCTGCCAACATGTCCGGTCCTATAAGTACCATGTTCACTGGATCACTCCAGCTGATGGAAATGTTACAAGACCGCTCATAGAGTGCCTCAAATGGACTCATCCTCAGTGACTCCTGATAACCATTGTTGTAAGAAACTCAAGCAATGGAAGATACTCCTCTCACTTTTTTTGTTGATGCAAGACATACATCCTTAACATATCCTTCGGAATCTTGTTGACCCTTTCCATTTGTACATATGTCTACGAATGATAAGTTGCACTGAAGGTCAACTCTGTACCCAAACCTGCAAATAACTCCTTCCAAAACCTGGAGGTGAACTTAGCATCTATGTCTAACATAATTTTTTTTGGAACACCGTGTAACCTCTCTATCTCTCTAATGAAGACCTGTGCCACATCAATAGTCGAATAAGTAGACTTCACTAGAATGAAGTGAGCTACCTTGCTCAACCTATCAACCACAACCATGATGGAATCATGTTGCTTCGATGTCCTTAGAAAACTTGTAATGAAATCCATGGAAATGACCTCTCATTTCCACTTCGATTTCAGAATAGGTTATAACAAACCAGCTAGGTGCTTACACTCAACTTTCATTTGCTGACAATCCAAGCATCTAGCAACAAAATTTGCCACTTCCTTCTTCAGATTCGACTAATAGTAGAACTTCTTCATTGCTTTCAATGTATTCTAATATCTTGGGTGACCTGAATATGGCTTGACATGAAACTACCTCAAGATAAGCTTCTTGATATCATTGTCCTCTGACACATAGATCATGTCCCTGAATCTAACCAAGTCATCTGCTGTGAGATGATAGTCCACATCTTGATCACCTGTACCCTGTTGTAACATGTGTGTAAGCTATTGGTACTTGTCATCCTGTTGTCCTGCTTGTAAGATCCGATCTGGTAAATCTATCCCATATGAAATCATAGTTGTTATGTGATTTACTTGTACTCTTCTGTTAAGAGCATCTCAAACCATGTTCTCCTTCCCTTTAATGTATTTTATCTCGAAGAAAAATCACTAAGGGTAGCTAACCATCTAGCTTACTTGGCATTCAGATTTGGTTGGTCAAATAGGTACCTCAGCCCACTATGATCACTCATCAATACAAACCTCCTGCTAAGAATATCGTGCCTCCACATCTTCAATGCATGAATGATCGCTGCCAACTCAAGATCATGTGTCACATAGTTTTGCTTGTGCTCATTTAGTTTTTGTGACTTATAACACACGACATGTCTGCATCAAGACTCCACCAAGTCCTCTCTGCAAGCATATGTGCACACCACGAACCCTTTATCTAGATCTACAATCTCTAACGCTTAAGCATTTGTCAACAACTACTTCAATTGCTCAAAACTTGTTGCACATTCTTCGATCCATTCAAACTTCTTTCCTTGTCACTACAATGATTTAATAGGATATGTAATCCATAAGAAGGTCTTTATGAACCTCCTATAGTAACCTGCTAGCCCCATAAATGATCTGACCTCATCCACATTCCCACTCCATGATAGCCCTTATCTTTTCTGAGTCCACTACTATTCCTTCCTTGGAAACAACAT
>APFE030581725.1:195405-211473 GCA_000404065.3 Pinus taeda
ACCCTGCCTGCGCCCTGCTGCGATCCTGATCCCCCTCTGCGCGCCCGCGCCTGGCAGCGCAGCTGCTGGGCTGCCTCCCCCCCCTGCTTTCCGTCTGGGCCTCCTGCCCCTTCTTTCTCCAGGGCCTGCTGCCCTCCTTTGGACACTCCGCTGGAGCGCCTGCTGCGCTGAGCCTCGGCCTGCCATGGATCCCCCCTTCAGGGATCCAGATGATCTGATGAAGTCCTTCGCTTCGCTCATCCCTGAGAATGCTTCGGAGAAAATCCACCCTTCAGCGTCAAAGTTCATTAAAAAACTTGATGAAATTCTGGAAGTCTCGCTCCCCCCAGCCCTACCAAGAAGATCAGCTGTTGCTCTTGCAGAAAGAGGCCTGGTTGGCCAGTTCACGGGGCTATGGCCTTCACCCCGCACTGTTCAACGTTGGGTAGAGAGAAACTGGAACACGATGGTTCAAGGAAAGATAGCAATAAGATTCTGTGGAAGGGGGTTTTTCACCTTCCTCTTCGAGACTGTAGAGGATCGCAATCTCATCTTCCGAAATGGGCCTTACTTTATGGACACTCGAGGTCTTTATCTCAACAGATGGACCCCCGACTTCGATCCTGAGATGGATGTCCCCAACGCTGTTCCGGTATGGGTTCGCCTTCCCCACTTGCCTCTTCATTGCTGGGGAGATGAATCAGTCAGAGCCATAGGGAACGCTGTGGGGAAATACATTGACAGATCGGAGCCAAAGGAGAACATGCACGCATGTGCCCGGATTTGTGTTGAAGTGGATCTGGGGAAAGGGTTACCTGAAGCAATCAAACTCAAAGTCGACCAGTGGATGCACATACAGCAAGTGGACTACGAGCAGTTGCCATTCAAATGCAAGGTATGTCATGAATACAGACATTTTGCTAATAGATGCAGTAAATCTAAACCTTTAGACTCAATTAACACTGTAGAAACACCAGAAGAAGCATGGGAAACTGTTAAGAGGAAAAAACCAAACCCCCCTCCAGGAACATCCTCAAAACCCCCCTCTGAACCTCTCATCCCCCACTCCCAGCCCTCGGGTGCCGGCCCTTCCTCCCCTCGCTCCACCAATCCTTTCGAATCTTTGTCTACAGAGGAGCCCCCGTCCCCTCCCCCCTCTCCGAAATGCACCATGGAAACCCCCTCCTCTCCTCGGCAGAGCTCCCCCATCCCATCAGTTGGAAGAATCCTTACTAGGAACAAATCAAAAGAAAACATCACCTCCACTGACCCACCAAGAAAAGCAGGAAGGAAGTCAAACAAAGAGATAAGGGATGAGCTGGCGGCCAAAGAAATGGCCACGAGGACTCAGCAGCCAATGGATTCATATTTAGACAAGACCAAAGGAAGCGGAGAGAAGATGAAAGAGAAATCTGGGGCCTACAACAAAAATGGTAAATGATGATTTTGGTCTCTTGGAACTGTAGGGGGATGGGCTCCTCCCTAAAAGCCAATGCAGTCCGAGATCTTATTAAATTAGAACATCCAGACTTCCTCCTACTCCAGGAGACCAAAATCACGGACCAGGAATTCCAAACCAGCATGAAAAGAAGTAGAAACTATGAAGGTATAGCTATAAGTGCAATGGGAGCTTCAGGTGGAATAGGGACAATTTGGGACAAAAGGAAATGGAAACTCAAAGACCACAGGCAGAACAGATGGTGGATCAGGTTAGACATGCAAAGCTCAGTCACGGCAGAAGATTTCTCTATATATAATGTCTACGCTCCTCCCCACTTCAGAGACAAAGCTTCTTGCTGGGAGTCACTCTCCCTAGACCTTTTGACTGCCCAAGGAAGGAACATCTTCCTGGGAGGAGATCTGAATCTAATCAGGAGTGCAGAAGAGAAGATGGGAGGGAACTTCTATGCTGACTCCTCAAGAGAGGCATTAGAAGAAATCATTCAAACACACAATCTAGTAGACATTCCTCCCAAAAACGGGCGCTTCACATGGTCAAATAAGAGGACAGGTAAAAACAACATCAAAGAGAGGTTGGATCGGATACTGGTTCAGGAGAGAATAATGGTTAACTTTCCAAGAATTCAAAGCACAATCATCCAAGGTTTCATCTCAGACCATAAACCAGTGGCCCTTCATTTGGACAAAGGGGAAAATATGGGACCCCTCCCCTTCAAATATAACAAAGCGTGGGACAGCAGACAAGACTTCAGAAATCTGATAAAGGAACAATGGGCAAGGGATATCTCGGGATCCCCTCATTTCATCTGGGAAACCAAGCTTAAACTTCTAAGGACCGCCATCAAGCAATGGGCTCGACAATACGCAGTGGAGCAGGGAAAACAGAAAATCGACCTCCAAGAGAAACTAAATCAGTGGAGTCAAGAAAAGGAAAATGTCCAAGTTAGTGAAGATGACCAAAGAGCAGAAAACGAACTGTATAAGGAACTGTACAATCAGAATCGATTGGAAGAGGAAGAGCAAAGACAAAAATCACGCTGCCTTTGGCTCAAATCTGGTGATAAAAATACCTCCTTCTTCCATAATAATCTCAAATTAAGGCGAGCAGGGAATAACATTGAAAGGATAATGGTTGATGGAAGGGTTGTAACAGAACAAGAGAAGATCAAGGAGGCAGCGTCCCAACATTACAAAACTCTCTTAACTGCTGATCCTCATTACCTGGAAAATCCGGACTTCCTGAGTATAATCAAGAACAAGATCTCAGAAGCCCAAAATGCAGACCTGGACAAGGAGATCACGCTGGAGGAAATTGAATGGTCTTTGCACAGCATGCCTATGGACAAGGCCCCTGGACTAGATGGTTTCACAGTGGCCTTCTACAGATCACACTGGGAAATCATCAAGAAGGATTATACAAGAATGGCCAAAAACTTCTTCACCAAATGCAAAATGGGCAGCAGCATCAAATCCTCCCATCTGGCTTTGATCCCCAAAGACCCTAACCCTCAATCCTTTGATAGATTTCGCCCTATATCTTTGTGCAATGTATCTTACAAAATCATCTCTAAAATCTTGGCAAACAGGATTAAAAAAATTCTCTCTTCTCTCATCTCTGAAAACCAAGGTGGCTTCGTCCCCAGGAGGCATATCACGGATAATGTAATTCTCATACAGGAGGCAATCCACAGCAGCGTGTTAAGGAAGGAAAAGGGAATGATCATCAAACTCGATATGGCGAACGCCTTTGACCGGGTTAGTCATACTTCCTCTAGGCCGTCTTGAAGTCTTTTGGTATTTCCGAACACTTCATAAGCAGAATCATGGAATGCATTTCTTCCAACTGGACTGCCCCCCCATCAATGGTAGGCCCGGCATCGCCTTCAAAAGCTCAAGAGGACTGAGGCAAGGATGCCCGCTGTCTCCCTTTCTCTACATCATCATGGCTGAAACTCTAAGCCTGCATTTGGAGAACAAACAAAGGAAAAAGGAAATAACAGGGATCGATATTGTCCGAGGGTCCAAAGGGATTAACCACTCTCTATTTGCTGATGACATCCTCCTTATTGGTGGCGCCTCAAGCCTTATGGCCCGAAGGTTCAAGGAAATGCTGGCCCTCTTCCTCCAAGCTTCTGGAGGTAAATTAAATAACAACAAATGTATGATTTACACTTGGAATGTTCCAAGATATATAACCCAGCGAATCTCCTTAATCATGGAGATCCCTGCCCAAGGGAATTGGTCTTACTTTATGTACCTGGGGCTACCTCTAGCCAAGGAAACGATCAAGTCTGAGATATGGGTTAAATTAATTGAAAAATTGAGAGGGAAGCTTCAGAGCTGGGGAGTGTATTGGCTTAACTTAGCAGGCAGAACAATTCTCATTAAGGCCATCCTTTCAGCCCTCCCAATCTATCAGTTCGCCACCACTCTTGCTCCAGCAAGCATTCATAAGCACATGGAGCTGATAATACGAAGCTTTTTGTGGCAAGGAGGGAAGCATGATACAAAAAAGTTCAGCTTGGTCAAATGGAGTAAGGTCATTCTCCCTTTAGCAAAAGGAGGCCTAGGAGTAAGAGTTCCAAGGTTAGGAAACATGGCTATGGGTTTCAAACTAATTTGGAGGATTCTCAGTGAGCGTGGAGCTTGGTGGACAGAGATCATCAAGAGAAAATACCTGAATGGGGTCAACAGTAATATCATCAAAGAATCCATTATTGACAGACAAAGCACCCCAGTGTGGAAGCTGATTAAGAAATCTCTCCCCCAATTCAAACCTCATATCTCATGAGCTCCGGGCAATGGGAAAGAGATAAGCATTTGGGAGGACAGAATTATGGGCTCGGAGGCTAGAGGATCTCTTCAAAAATTCGGGCCTCTGCAACAATGGATGAAGGAGGCAAACATCAAAACTCTCTATGACATCTCTCTCTGGGATCAAAACTGCTGGAAAGGTTGGAAATCCCTCGCCCTCCCCAATGACCTCAGAAACACCTGGAATGATCTCAAGCTTTCTCTCATTGGTTTAGCACCTACAAATTGTTTGGCAGAGGACAAGTTCATTTGGGATCCAAATGGAGGTTGCTACACGGTCAAGGAGGGATACAGAGTCCTCCAAAACGCTTCTGCAAATAACAGTTGGTCTCTTCACAAAGCAGTTTGGAAAGTAGAATGTCTGCCAAAGGTTAAATTGTTCAATTGGACCCTCCTTCATGGGAAAATTCTCACTGCAGAAAACCTAAGGAAGAAGGGCATCCATGGCCCCTCAATATGTTGCATGTGTAGGGAGGAGGAGGAAAGCTGCAGTCACCTCTTCATAGAGTGTCCCTTTGCTAAGGCCTGCTGGAATCACATCATTAGTCCTATAGCCATAGGAGATCTCCCCAGCCAGATCACCCTCCTTCAGAAAAGATGGGAGCATAGCCTTCCCCAAGCTAACAAAAAAAAGAACCTAGCTACAAGGACGTGGAATAGCATCCCTTCAAACCTATGCTGGCAAATTTGGATTGCCAGAAACAATTGCATTTTCAACAACATAAAGCCAGACATTTCCAGGACTATTTCTAAAACAATCGCTCTAGTCACTGAGACCATTGAAACAAATGGGATAAGCCAAGCAGATCAGGAAATGACAGATGCAAGCCTCAAGGAGTGGATGAACAAATTCAAGTATGATACAAGAAATCAAAACACCGAATTCAAAGGAAGAGGAAATCTGGAGTGGAAGCTGAGGGGAACTAAGGAAGAAGTCAACAACTAGATACAGAAGCAAAAAAGACCTACCCTCCACTTCGATGGCCCCTCAAAAAATAACTCGGGTCAAGCTGGAGCCGGTGGCATAATCAAGGATGCTCAGGGGAAAACCATAGTCAAATATGAATGGGGTTTAGGCAGCATGACAAACAATAAGGCGGAGGCCTACAGCCTCCTCCTGGGGACCTCAATTGCCAGAAAACTAGGCCTCCAAAACCTTCTTATCATGGGCGATTCTGAAATTATCATAGCAGCCTTGAACTCTGGGAAAGACTTCAAGCAAGTGGCTCTAAACAGCATTAAAATCAGGATAATGGAGACTCTAAGAAACATCAATGAGGTAACCTTCAAGCATGTCCTAAGGGGAAATAACACAGAGGCAGGTGAACAAGCAAATAAGGCCACAAAAAGGAAGACAGGTCAGGTTAAAGAGAACGATGAGGTTTATGAAAGAGCTATCCCATAGTCAGGCCTTCCTCACCCCTTTGCTTCTGCACATAAGTCACCTCAGGAATCATTTCATCAGTACCTGTCCATCTCCCAAATCCCCTTCCTCCCTTTCACATTCTCTCAGGATTCAAACCTGGCAGCGAAGGACTATAATCATCTCTCTGAATCTGGATTCGATCACCAAGCACGATACACTGGTGAGCCAGCCTCTGATAAGCGCTGCCATCTTCAGGGCGCGTGACCGAGACCATCCCCTCTGCAAGTGTTTTCATATCAGAAATATCAACTCTGAGGATCTCTCCCTTCCCAAGGCAAGATCCGCTCAGAACTGGTCGACGCTTCATGACAAGATCTCTATCCCTATATATCGTGGCATTGCTACGAATCTCCTTACAGTGCATTTCATCAAATGGCTCCATCTCAGTGATCTCTCCGTTCGAAGGCTCCTTCCTGAAGCGGTCATCTTGTATGAAGTTCCAGTGCAGCACTTCCCGAATCTGGTAAAGGATAGATTTTGCTCTGTAGTTTTATTTGTTACTGATTTTTGGTGCCTTGACAGTTGTAGTGGTGCGGGCTCACTCTCCCAGGCTATCTTCCACCTCACTCAGTGCTCTCCGCCCTCCTATCCTCTATCCTCACTCCTCTGCTCCAGTGCTTTTCTCCCAACCCATCCTCTGCTCCAGGACCCTCATCTCTACCATTTCGGTCCATTTTCTTGTAACTGGTTAAACATGGCAGACAACCAGGATCAGCAGAATCCAAATGCTCCAGCAATCAACCTAGACAGGCTCTTCAGCAGAGAATGCACCATGTGCAAAGCCCATACAGTCATGATCAATAGTTTCGTTAAGCATTTCAATGAGCTGAAGGAAGATTACGAAGCGGACAGCAGGTCAAAGCGGAAGAAACTTGAGAAGCAGAAGGCAGAAATCGAAAATTTGAAAGGAAGATGCAGCCACCTGGAGGAAGCAGTGCAGCAGATCAGATCCCTTACTCAGAGCCATCAAGCTGAGACATCCACAAGAATCAGTGACAGGAGAAACCCACTGCCGGATGATTCAGCCACTCAGAAACTCTCTTAAGATACTATGGTTTTTCAATTTCGTAGGATAGGTGGTGTGTTTGTCAGGCAATATAGCCGTTTTCTTTTCAATTGCAGTCACAGAGGTAGCATCAAGGAGTTTGGGTCTGCGTACCCAGTTTTGACCCTCTTTGCGCCCACCTCCAATAACTATGTAATAGACCTTTGGTTCTGAATTTTATAATATAAAAGTAACCGACTTTGTTAAAAAAAAAAAGTAGTGGGAGAATTAGCCAGACCAAAAGGAACTTCAGCAAACTCATAATGCCCATAACTGGTCTAGAAAGAAGTCTTGTAGATGTTCTCTTTTTTAATACGTACATGATGGTATCCTGATCTCAAATTAATCTTCAAGAACACTACTAATCCCTTCAACTAGTCAAACAAGTCATCAATCCTTGGCAATGGATACTTGTTCTTGATGGTTACCTTGTTCAATTTCCTATAATCAACGCACAACTTGAGAGTACCATCCCTCTCCTCCACAAACAACATTGGTACACCCCAAGGTGATACACTTGGCCTAAGTTATCCCTTATCAAGCATTTCCTTCAACTGCAACTTCAATTCTATCAACTCTGGAGTGCTCGTCTTGTAAGGTTCCTTTGATGTTGGTGTCACTCCTAGTACCAACTCAATAGAAAAGTCCACTTCCTGTGAGGAGGTAACTCTGAAACTTTTGTTGGAAACACATCCTAAAATTGTTGCAATACAAGGTACCCCTTGAATATTTCCACATCCTCATCATCCTTACCCTTATCACTAGAAATATGGACTACAAATAGTACATACCCCTTTTTCTGACTACACTTAGCCTGCATAGTTGTAATCATCCTCAATGATGTAGGCTTCTTCTTTCCCTGTGATATTCTCTTTTCCCCATTATCATCTAGGCACTCAATGGCCTTGTCATAGAAATCTACTTTGGTCCTGTGGAGGTACAACCAATCCATACCCAAAAGCATATTATATCAACCTAATGGAAGCACATTTAGATGCGCTGATGTAGGCATACCATTCAACTCAAATGCACAAGCTCTTACCCAGTGATGGACTCTGTTCTTAGTACTTGTAGCCAATTGCACCAACCAAGACTTCGCATGCACTTCGTTTCTCAAACCAAACTTATCCACCAAGTCAGGATTAACATAATTATAATTAGATCCAGGGTCAATAAAAATAAAAACAACTTGACCATAGATCTTACCTTCCATCTAGATGATGGATGCTTGGTGCTCTACCTTCTTGTTGTCCACATCTGCATAAATATGAGGAATGTTATGGCCAACATCCCCAACTATCTACGCCTCCTGAGCACTATAGATCTGAGGCCTACCACCCTAGTACGACGAGCAATCCTTGTTTTGATGATCTTTTCTGCATATCCAACATTACAATAGTCCCCTGCAATCACCTGTGTTATGTTGCTCTCCAAACTGCGACCCATGTCCCTTCTCAACTGCATTGAACTTCTTATAAGGAACAACATTTTCTTTCTCACCTACATCCTAAGGACTTCACCGCTTTGGTGGCCACTTCCCTTTAACTTTCTCATTCCCCTCAATTCACGCTTAAGATCAACTTTACGCTTTGACTGCTCATAACAACGCTTCATCTTCCTGATGGATTCCTCCATGGCTCATCAAACTCAATATGGTCTTTATATGTTGTTGGCAACCCACTAATGAACTTTTGAATATTCAATTTCTCATCCTTGAGGTAAGGCACATACCTCAACATCTCCAAGAACCTGCTAGTATACTCATCATTTGTCATAGAACCCATTTGTAACTCATAAAAATCCTCAGATTTGTCATCAAAATATCTCTTAGACAGGTACTCCTTCTGGAAGAGTCACTCGAACTCATCCCAAATCAACTCTTCCTCTCGAATGCTTCTGACATTCTTCACATGTTCCCACCAAATATTTATTTTTCCTTTAAGACTGGAGGTGGTTATTTTGGATTTCATGTTCTCTTAGCAGTTATGCAATCTAAATAATTTCTTCATCCAAAGCAACCATGCCTCTACATCTTCTGACTTCATCCCTCCATCAAATGTAGGAAGCTTGAATTTCTTGAATTCCTCAAGAAAGTACTCACTCCTCTTATAAGGATGATGGTGGTGATGATTATGTCTCCTAGACGAGAAACTAGAGTAATACCCATAAATAACCGTCCTCCTATCAGGTGTGTTCAATGATCTGCCACCTCTGTCCGTGTCCCCTCTATCCAACCTATATCACGACTGAGACCTATTAGCATAGGAACCATTGGTCCAGGGAAACTTTTAAGGATGGAAATTTATCTTAAAGTTTATAAGCCTTGGAAAATTTCACTAGTCTATAATATGAAAACTATAAAATGTTTGTCGATATGTTTGTAAAATATTCAAATTTCTAATGATTTTATATATAGTTTCTATATAATTTTGGAAATTTTTAAGTTAAATTAATTTTATATTGTAAAAATTGGGAAAATCATTTTTAGGAAAAAAAAAAAAAAAAACGGGAAATTGGCAAATCTTTTTTGTTGTTGTTGTTGGAAAAACCATGGAAATTAGCCCACCTGTGAATATTAGCCCCTAAAATTTTCTATGCATTAGTCTTCTCTTCGTGCTTTTGACTAATCCTTAACTGCCCCTATCTCTGCAAGTCTAAAAAACTATGAAGGATGATGGCATTAACCTCTACCTACTTTTCCTGGTCCCTTGCAAGTATTTCCCGAGCCTCAACCAACCTATCATTGTTTGCTTTTCAACTCTTTATTTTTTCCTTCAAACTCCTCAATGTATTTGTTATATCAGGAGAATACTCATCTCCTTGCTACCTAATTGATCTGTAGGGAGAGTCATGTGAACTGCAGTCTACCATTTTGGTCGTCATCTTTGATTCTCTTCTTCCTGCAAGTGCCCCATGTCAGATAACTAAATGGATACCATAATCAAAATCATACCTGAATGATGTTTAGGGGAGGCTTATCTCATCTGCAAATTCAGTCTACATTAGCATGTACATGTATAATCATAACCATATCAATATATCAACGTCATGCATGATAATAACAACTACATAGGGAGAGTCACATTAACTGTAGTCTACCATTTTTCTCATCATCTTTGATTCTCTTCTTCCTATACGTGTACCATGTCAAATAACCAAATAGATACCATAATCAAAATCGTACATCAATGACGTTCATGGGAGGCTTATCTCATCTGAAAATCATTCCACATTAGCATGTACATGTATAATCATAATAATATCAATATATCAACATCATGCATGACAATACCAACTACATAACATGACCTAATGCATGAAAACCATAACCCTGACAAGGATGCATAACCACATGCACCTAGCCCATTAGGTACAAGTATTTGAACCATGCTATGATGCCACTCTTTAACATGCCTCCCCTCATATCTACCCACTTTCTTTGGCTTGCCCACTGTAAACATGAGTTGAGGGTCTAATATGACATGACTCAACCTCCTAGATGACCTTAAGGAAATGTAGTTGACAAAGCAAGACCTTACTGACTTCCCTCAAGTGCTACAGGACCCCAGGAACTAACCACCTACTCCAGGAGTCCATCCCCTAAGATAACTTTCTTTTTTAGTGAGATAGACCCCTAATCGCTCTCATGACAAGGCCTCCAAGCAACTATAACCCTCCAGTCACTCCCACGTGCCTACTTCCCAGCAACTGTAGTCTCTTTTAGGAAATTTTGTGCCACCAACTGTGCAATTTAAGCCACTTTTTCAAGGCTAGGACCCATACACCTTCCCATAACTTAATGAAACTTCTAGAGATGATTTATAACACAAAGACAAAGCTTGTAACACAAAACTTGCTCAAGGACTTGACCTAACCTGGTCTAACCATGATAATCATTATGTCAAACACATAGGGAACATGCAACCTGTAGGTCATGAATGCATATCTGAACATAGATATCTGAAACATATATGAGAATCATAAAGAAGGTCTAATGCCCTCTCATAGTAGCTGCAATAACATCTATTAGGTCATGCATTCCATAACAATTCATATTAACTATAAAGATAAAAGGGACTTAGCTCTTATTTACCATATGCAAAATCCAACCGAGTCGGGAACTTCCATGTACCACCTGACCATAGATTGGGTTGAGCCAAATATTTCTTTCAGCTAATCATCCCCATGCCATATTCCAAGCATGAATGTGGGATCTCATGGGATAAACCAATCCATAACCAACTAAGGGAATCTAGAGGTTAAACCACCTCCACCATCATACTAAGGTGATCTCACCTAAACTGGTCCTGAGATCACAAAACCAAACCGAGATTGGATGCCTCATAATTCCTTCGCCATCCCTTAGGGAATTTTCCTATCGCCACCCACTTGTTGAGGGCTTCCCGGAGAAAACAATCTCCACCCCCAACCCTTGGGATTCTCTTGAGACCACCTCACCTGGATCCAAAACCTTTCAACAATCCAAAGCTCAACCAAGAATGAATCCCATCACACTATGGCTATTCAGAAATGACAAGGCAAGGCTAAAACCACTGTCGAAACTCGGCAAAACCCATTCCAGTGACAACAATTGAGCCAAATACACACATGCATATACCATGCATGTCAAACTAGCAAGGAAATCATACATGCAACTTGTTACCTGCAAGTATTCTTGGGGTAGCCGCTTGATCCAACTCTTCCCTACTTCATCTTTGCTTTCCTTTGCCTTCCTTTCTCCAATGCTAGAGTACTTCAAGAATTTTCTAAGTGTAAAAGAGTATGAGAGAAAAGAGAGAGTAGAGAGAGAGAGCTCCAAAGTTGAATTGAGAAAAGGTTGTGAACTGATCCTCATAAGCCTTTTTATTAATGAGGCCTCTAATTTCTTCATTTTCCATTATTTTTCCTTCAATTTTCCTCTCATGCAAATTTGTGACTCTTCGGGTTCCTTTTCTCCTATTTTCCTTTATTTTCATAAAATAAATGCCAATAATGTCTTGTTGCCTTTTCAAAGCCTTTGTCATTGTCTTTTCCAATTTCTCTTAGCTATAATAAACAATAAGTGATGCCCACTGGGATACTTTACCCAATATTTAGCTTGGAATATGTATCCCATGACCTTGGTCTTATTTTGCCTTTATTACATGAACTTTTAACCTGGGGTTGTTACATGTATCTAAGCTAATTTCAACCCCACACATCTACTTAGGGGAAACAAAAATCTAAATTCAAATGAAACACACTCATAAACTCATCTTCCATAATTCTATCTTTGTTAGTAGTGTTCTCTTATTACAATATCTACTCAACCATGTTGTGTGATACATATGATTGATTCAATAATTCACCTTACTATTTGGTTAGTTGATGTGAGGTCAATACTCACTTAATGCCCCAAACGAATTCAAAAGTTTCAATGCTTTGAACCATCACAATAGGATATGTCCCTAAAGTGAGCCTTCTAAGTCCATGGCTTTCATTTTTCTACACAAAAGCACTAAGGGTGGAGGACAAATTATATACGAATCTATTTTGGATCACTAGGACATAATAATAAAGTTCCCATTTTTTACACTAAACATCATATGGCCTTGCTTACAACAATAAATTTTAAGTGATATGAAATTTTCCATTAAGAATTCATTTTCCCAATTAGACCATGGTTCACACATATAAGTTATAGTACAAGATTAATGATATTAAAAAAATTTACTTAATTTTTAAAAATACCCTTAATACATTAGTCTATCATAAAGGTAAAAAAAAACATTCCTTCCATTTAACCATACCCTATTAGTCTTAATGCAAAAATCATAAAAGTACTAGTATACATAAAATTCTCATAAAATAATAAAGTTACTAACCATCATGAGGGTTCATTAAACCCTAATATGGTAACATTGCTCTAATACATATTTGGTGTCATCTTTGCACTATTTTAATTTACTACACAAATATTTAAATCTTTAAAATAGAGCTAATTTATTTAATAAATATATCATCATTAAAAACTAGGTTAGACAACATTACCTATTATAACCATTCCTCCAAGTATGCATGCATTCTCAGTAGTAAAGTAATACATTTTAATGATTAACAAGATAAACACATAGAAACAATAAAAATTAACAATATTATTATATAGTGTATGCATTTTATGATGAGTTTCCCAATAGAATATCATCACATTTCTATCTTGAAAATATATCTCTTAAAGTACTTTCATATATGATCTCAATTGCCAATGGATAACTTTATATCTCTCAAATCATTATATTTCAACACTCCCTCACATTGTCCTGCAAGCTTTATAAATTAATACAAAGAGAGGTCTACTTAGAAGGATATCACTTATAAACATAGCTCTCATATTATGAGTATTTATTGTGAGGTTTCACAGAAAAAAGAACCATAGCTTTCATATTGTGAGTATTTATTGTGAAATTTCATAGAAAAATAACTAAATACATTAAGTAAATGAAAAACCAATCTATCTTATAAATTATTAAATAAATTATCTTTAATTTGATAAATGTTAAATGTTAAATGATTTTTTTTTTTCTATCTATTTATATACTGTCTCCTCACTACAATAATCAATTTATTCTTCGAAAGTGATCAAGAAGTTTCAATATTATAAATAAAATAAGGTTAATACATGCATGAGGATCCATTCATTCAAATCCTTACTAGTAAAGTAACCCATGAAACTTTATATCTATAGGCTTGATATAAAGTTCCAGTTAGAGTTTAAACCCTCTTGCAAAATTATTAAATTCTAGAATGTTAGGGAATCGAAATCGAAATGGAATTTGTTAACGTGCAAAGATATGTGAAGAAATTTTCATGATTTCTTTAATGACATATATTTTTTTAAGATAGGAGGAACATTCTCATCGATTTTCATAATGACATATTTTTTAAGATGGTAGATGTTCTTTTTATCTGAATTTTTGTCACCATAATTGCTCCAGGGTTTTTCTTTAAAATAATTCTCTAAGCTCCAAGTATTGTTCCATTTTTTTGCCAATCGAATTGATTTTACTATTTGACCCAATACCATAGCTTAAGGGCAGACTTCTTTCTTTGCAACCCTTGACTTAGAAAGGCTATATAAAAGAGTGTAGAAATGGAAAATGTGAAATGGATTTACTATATTCATCAATGGGTTTTTCAACTTTTCAAAGGAACAATGCGGAATCTCTAAAACAACAAAGTTATATTTGATCAGTATTTTGCACAATCAAACCACAGTTTCATAATTTCTCCATGAAAAATTTCAGCATTGTCACATGCAACTAATATTATGGTGGTTCAAGTTGCCTCTCATGGCTATCCTTCCTCTTCTTTATAATACTTATGCAAGATGCCACATGTTTCTCCATTTATATTTCTTAATTTTAATTAACCAATTGTAACCACCATCCTCCCACACTTACCCAATTTTAGTAGTCCAATGGTGTAAATATGTGACAAAGAATTACAATTATATGACTCAACCACCTAAGTACAATTAAGGAAGTGGAATCGACAAATTGAAACCTTACTGACCTTCCTCGGGAGTTACAAGACCCACATGAGCTAAACCACAAACCCTGAGTTAGAATGCTTTTTCACTAACTTGGACTCCCAGTCGCATGCATAAGTCTGCATCCATGTGATCATAGGCCTCCATTCGCATTCATAAGTCTGCAAGCTAGCGACTGTAGTCCAAATTTCCCAATTCTATGCCTGCAATCGAGAAATGGTGCCACCTTTTCAAGGCTAGACTCAAGATCACTACCCAGAACTTAGTGAAACTTTTCAAAACCATAAATGACACAAAGACAAAGCCTCTAACACAAAACTTGATCAAGGACTTGACCTAACCAAGCCTAACCATGACATACATTTCGTCAAACATATTGAGAACATGTAATCTACAGGTCATGAATGCATATATGAACATAAGGGTTTGATACTTATCTGAGAATCATCAAAAAGTTCTATTGCCAATAGATGCAGAAACATCTATTAGGTCATGCATTCAATAACCATTCATTTACCAATCAAAACATAATAAGAGCCATAACTAGAATCTATCATGAAGCCATGCTTATAACAAACATATAACTAGAATAATGACAATAGCAAAATCATCATCAAATCCACATCATAACAAGTAAATTTACTCATAAAATACAAGAGGAAAAGAGCTCTTATTAACATATGCAAAATTCAACCAAGTCGGTGACTTCCACGTACCACCCGACCATAGATTGGGCTGAACCAAATATTTGTTTCATCCAATCACCCTTATGCCATATTCCAAGCATGAATGTGCGATCTCATGGAATAACCAAAATAAAACCAAACTAGGGCTTCCAGTGGCCAAACTACCTCAACGTTCAACCATCGATTCCACCTCACAATCAGACATCACTAATTATCACCAAATCGGTCTCTACCCAGGTTTCCCGGGGCTCTATAGCATTTGTTTCATCTCAACTCCAAGACTAGTAACTCAACCCACAATTGTTGTAGGGCTCCAAATCGTTTATCTAACCAAGGCTCCAGGGCTAGTAACTCAAACCACCAAGGGCTCCAGAGAATTTTTCCAACCAAGGCTTCCAGGTTTAATAAATCAACCCAAGTTGTTCCAGGGCTTCCTAAGCGTTTGTCCAACCAAGGCTCCAAGAACTAGTAACTCAACCCACAACCATAAGGAACATGAGCACTAATCAGAAAACGAATGAGAAACCCCACAACACCATGAATATCCAGGAAATGGAAAGGTTAGGAAAAACCACTATCCATCCAGGAAATCCTCCATGCCAATGACAAATCCTAACCAAGAAACCACATGCATGCTAGAACTAGAAAGGAAACCATACATTCAACTCGATACCTCCAAAGAAATTCAATTGTAGTTGTTGATCCACTTTTTCCCTTGCACTCTCTTGCTTTCCTTTTCCTTCTTCCTCCAAATCCAAGTGAGACTAAAATGCTCCAAGAATACTCTAAGTGTACAAGACTATGAGAGAGAGAGAGAATAGAATGAGAGTGCCAAAGGCTAAACTGAAAAAAGCTAACACTGACCAAAACTTAGCAATTAATCCTCATAAGCCTTTTTATCATTGAGGTATCTTATTTTCTTCATTTTCCTTCATTTTTCCTTCAATTTACCTTTCATGCAAATATGTGACCTATCATCTCCCTTTTCTCCTATTTTCCATTGTTTTCAGAAATAATATGTCAATTAATTCATTTTCTCCTTTTCAATGCCTTTGTCATTGTCTTTACCAATTTCCTTAGCCATAATAAACTAAATGAGCACCCACTAGGATGTTTTGTCCAACATTCA
>APFE030581725.1:211713-231134 GCA_000404065.3 Pinus taeda
GGGGTTGTTATATAACCCTCCCCCTTAGTGGAACACCATTCTCGGTGTTCAATGACACCTATAAACCAACAAACCGTTGAAAACAAAACATACTGCCCATGGAGCTTTATAACATAGCTCATTGTAGTATTTACAATGACCACTACTAAAACATGACAAACATATCATTTATTGGAGCTTTATAGCACAACTCATTACGGTATTTACAATAACAACCACATATATACTCATACACAATTGCTTCAACCAACAAATAATCATACTATCTATGGAGCTTTATAAATCCAACTTGATACAGTATTTACAATATATACACATATGCACATTTTCTCAACCATTACATAAAAGGATATGATACCCGTGTCAGCAACAAGGGAATCCAAAGGCTCACACCTCCACCCTCAAAAGTAGTACCAAGATTCATCTCCTTCCCAGGAAGTCCAGAATCCACTACCAAAGTCAAATATGCATCTAATGTCTAGCACTACAATCCTTTCGCTATTTTTTCTCTCAGTGAACAGTTGCCGGCTCATTGTTCCAAGGCACACTCCCAATGTGCTTTTGATCCCATCTGGAAATGCTAATGATGAAAACAAATGTATTCCCTGACCTTCCCTTCTCTACTACACACTCCCTCGGGCAATCTAGTCACACACCTTCCAAGTTCCGCATGCATCCCCTTCTCTGTTACAAAGTCCCTTAGGCGACGCCTCCCTTGGCAATGTTTCCTCGCATCGGAAGGTCCAAAAATCAAGGCATATCCCTACCTCAAAACCATCATATCGGTAATAACATGCTCATGAAAATCAATGGACACTATTGGGCACCAATGTCCCACAATGGCCCTCTTTTGAAGTGTTTTACCAACATGTTGCTTCTTGTTCCAATTCCTTCTTATTGGTGCTGCTAATCCTTGTAGACAATTTCAACCACCCAAACCGATCATTTCCATGCTTTCATGTACCAAGAACATGATTTCCATTAGATTCAAAATAAATTCAAATAAATTTGAATCATATCTCATTGGAAGCTCATCAATAAGGTAAACTTTCAATTATGTTTACTTCCTGTCACAACAAGTCAAACTAGCTCTTCGATCAACTCATCATGTATAAGCATATCACATCCGGTTAGCTCAAAACGCAACCATCATAAATCAAAATTATGAATCGCATGCAATCATCATAAACTAGAATCATAGATCGCATTAAAAAAAAAAAAAAAAAAAAAAAAAAAAAAAACAAACAAACAAACAAACAAACAAACAAAACAAACAAACAAACAAACAAACAAAAACAAAAACAAAAAATTAAAAACAAAAACAAAACAAAACAAAAAAAACAAAAAACAAAACAAAACAAAATTGTTACATATCCTTCAAATGGTTCTTTGCTTCTGCCTTTGTCCTTTATCTGTACACACACCAAATCGGTTGCCACACCCACCAAGCACCTAGTGTCTTCACCTCTCTTCAATCATGTACACATACACATAATGTACACCACATGCATACAACTACACCCGACATACAACATCATGTAGTACATGCACCTACACTCGACATACAACACATACACCTACACCCGATGTACAACACAACACATACACCTACACCTGTTGTACAACACAACACAATGCATACACCTACACCCGATATACACAATACATATACGTACACATAGTACAACACAACAAATACACATGTCACAATACTACGACTACATAATGCACATATACAATACCACATGTGCACAACACAACATGTATGACATGCACACAATACCACATGTGCACAACACCACCTACACGATATCTACACAACAACACCTACATGATGTGTACACAACACCACCTACACAACGTGTACACATCACCACATGCATGCAACACCGCATGTACCACATGCACATAACACCACATACACATAACACCACATGTACATCATGCACACCGCACCATATGTACACAACACTACATATACAACATGCACACAACACCATATGTACACAACACTGCATATACAACACACACAGAGTACTATATGTACACAACGATGCATATCCAACATGCACACAACACTATATGTACACAGTACCGCATATGCAACATGCACACAGAACTATATGTACACAGCACCACATATCCAACATGCACACATGACTATATGTACACAGTACTACATATGAAACATGCACACAACATTATATGTACACATTACCACACATACAACTTGCACACAGTATCATATGTACATAGTACCACATATGCAACATGCAAACAACATCATAGGTACAACATATACAGAACAATAGTACTGCATATCCAAATACCACATGCTAACTCTACCAAGAAACCTTGCTTAAAGTGTCTTTTCACTATTCTTGCTTTTTCCAACATGTCACAGATCGAACTACTTTCATTCCATTGTTGTATCCCTCAGCGTAACATGTCGATAACATAAACATAAACATAGTATAATCACATAATATCAATTCATATCCACATGATACTAACCTCATAGATTTGTCAAGGTTATTATGCCCACTTGATTCTTCATAAACCAGGAACCTCTTCATGCCATTCACTTTCATAAGCAATCATTCCTCCACAAGCATGATCCCTGACCAACTGCCAGACAATGGAATACATACATACAGGTATACATATAAATACTAGCATAAAACAATCATGATCCTGAAAACACTAGCATAACAGTCATGATCCCTGACGACCTTGTCCAACAATGACATACATACATACATGTATACATATATAGATATCAGTATAATCCTAATCACAACACGATTATCATATATCATAAGGTCAAGGTTAAGAGAGCTCCCTTTATTCGTGCACAACATGCACAACATTGAGAACAACAATTCCCAACATATCCAAGGTATTTGATGTCTCAAAATCCATTTACTTTACCTTTCATGTTACCTTTCTCATTATTGTCCTACCACTATCCTTTTATCCTAATGGACCCAACCAATCCAATTGGTTGTCATATTCTTGCCTTCAATTTCCCTTACTTATGCACTGAGCTTCAGCTGGGTCTTACATTACCTATTGGATTTCATTCAGTTCTCCCTGAGTTCCACTAACTTTCCTCTTTCCCCAACCAAAATCCCCAAGGCCCTCAAAACATAAAAGGCAAGAACAAAAATGTCAACAAGAAGAAAACCATGAAAACCAATAGCAATATGACACCAGAAACAAAGTAGCATGACCATGCACTAGACATAAACAAAACTGCAAATCAAGCGAAAACAAATAAAAAAGTGTCAAAAGCACAAAACTAGCAACAAACGCCATGAATCGACCCCTTGGGTTCCCAATGCTTCCCAAGGAAATCTCAACCCAGGACTTCTTCAATATTTCATGGCAGTCACTTTTTCCATGCAATCCCTTGCATCATACTGCCATAAACACATAACTATCAGTGCATAAACAAATATCATGATATACCAATTACTTTACCTTGTTGTGCCAAGCACGTTGCCTTGTAACTAAACACATCCATTCCATCTCTCACGAAACTCCAATTCCCTTGATGGATCCATCTATAACTAGAAACCAAATCTTATACCTATCAAATACATCTTCATGAATCTAGCACCTATCCACATAATATCAGACAAAATCAAGGTTAAAAATGCTTCTTGTATTCATGCAAAGCACTCATTCGTTTGGAATTGTGGTTTCCAGACATAGCCAAAGGAATTCTCATCCAATTCCTTTATTTTAAATTTTACATTGTTGCAATTGAGTTGTATTAGGTGTTATCACATCACCCAATTGTTAGTTATATAAACAAATTAACTATTACCTTGTCATGCTAATACCAAGTATGTTTCCCAGCAACTATTCACACATGTCGGTCACACGCTCCAAAGATCAAGACATCATGTCTATTAATTTGAAATCATCATTTACCAAGACTCACAACCATGTCATAATTAGCAATCAACTCACAGTCATTAGAGATAATGCTACAACTAACACCCACTTGCTCTCAAGTACATATACGTTGTCTCAGCACATAATGTGTTAATACAACCATCTTAAAATAAGATCATTCTTCATGCAATATTATAGACACATACTCATACTATGCAATTAATCAAACATTCAAACAACCTATAAAAATACCATGTTAGATAAATAAAATAGATGACATTATCAAACTCATACCTCAATGTTTCTCATAGGAGGCTATAACATCTGTACAAGTTAGTCCAGATTGGTACGACGCAATATCACAAGTATATCGACTTATACATGAATATCATAACCATAACCATCTGCATAGACCAATCAATATTAACATGATACATATACATCAAGATCTTAAATGCAGTGACCATAATCATCATGCATATGACCGCAATGCATATAACAACAAGTTACTATCATGCATGACTAACTGATGCACATGTACATGACTGCACTAATCAACTAGCATTTATCATGCGTGTAACCACAACATAAATAGAATGACACACGTGTATAACCATGGCGAATATAACAATCATTAAACAACATACATGCATACCCAACATACAAACTTGTATGACGATCTGTGCTTACCCCTGAGGTCCAGTGTTGCAACCTTACTTTGATGATCTACATCTCCTACTCTGTCTCGACCAACATATTAGCATCATAACCTACCAACAACATCATGATGACACAAGACCACAAAAATGACCACCACAATGCATACATAACACATAGACAACTAACATTCATGCATGGAAAACACATTCTGCCCATCCAGTCCAAGTGTTGAACCTAGGAGCTTTGATACCACTCTATGGTATCAAATATTACCCAAAGAGAGCGCAACCTACTCTGATACCATTTTGTAACCACCCTCCTCCCACACTTACCAAATTTCACATGCCCAACGGGGTAAATATGTGACGAAGGGTTACTATAATATGACTCAACATCCTAAGTACAATTAAGGAAGTGGAATTGACAAACCTTACTGAACTTCCTTAGGAGCTACATGACCAATAGGAGTTAAACCACCTCTCTAAGTGTCCAAACCTTGAGTCATATTTATTTTCCACTAACCCGGACTCCTAGTTTCATGCATAATCCCGCATCCATGCAACTATAGGCCTCTAGTCGCATGCATAAGCTTGCAAGCTAGCGACCGCGGTTCCAATTTCCCAGTTTTGTGCCTAAAATCACAAAATGTGTGCTACCCTTTTAGGGCTAGACTCCAGATCACTGCCCAAAACTTGATGAAACTTTCCAAAACCATAAATGACACAAATAGAAATTCTCTAACACAAAACTTGCTCAAGGACTTGACCTAACCAAGCCTAACCATGACAGACATTTTGTCAAACATATTGAGAACATGTAACTACAAGTCATGAATGATATATTGACATAGGGGTCTGATACTTATCTAAGAATCATCAAGAAGGTATATCGCCCTCTCATAATAGTTGCAATAACATCTATTAGTTCATGCATTCAATAACCATTCATTTACCGATCAAAACATGATAAGAGCCATAACTAGACTATGAAACCATGATTATAACCAACATATAACCAAAATAATAAGAATAGAAAAACAACCATCAAAGCTACATCATAACAAGTATATTTACTCATAAAATACAAGAGGAAAAGAGCTCTTATTAACATATGCAAAATCCAACCAAGTTAGGTACTTCCACATACCACCCAACCATAAATTAGGTTGAACCAAATATTTCTTTCATCCAATCAACCTCGTGCCATATTCCAAGCACGAATATGGTATCTCATAGAATAACCAAGCTAGGGATTCCAAAGGCCAAACTGCCTCAACCCTTAACCAATGATTCCACCTCACGGTCGGACATCACTAACCATCACCAAATTGGTCTCTACCCAAGATGTCCAAGGCTCTAGAGCATTTGTTCCAACCCAGCTCCAAGAGTAGTAACTCAACCCATAGCTATTGTAGGTCCCTAGAGCATTTGTCCAACCAAGGCTCCATGACTAGTAGCTCAACCCACCAAGGGCTCCAGAGCATTTGTCCATCCAAGGCTTCCAAGACTAGTAACTCAACCCAAGTTGTTAGAGGGCTTCCAGAGCATTTGTCCAACCAAGGCTCTAGGAACCGGTAACTCAGCCCACAACCATAAGGAACATGAGCGCCAATCAAAGAACGAATGGGAAAACCCACAATGGCTATCTAGGAAATGGCAAGGCTAGGCAAAACCACTATCCATCCAGGCAATCCTCTATACCAATGAGAACTCATAACCAAGAAACCACATGCATGTACCATGTATTCTAGAACTAGCAAGGAAACCATATGTGCAACTCGATACCTGCAAAGCAGTCCAGTTGTAACCCATGATCCACCAATTCCCTTGTGCTCTCCTTCTTTCCTTTTCCTTCTTCCTCCAAATCCAAGTGAGACTAGAATGCTCCAAGCATGATCAAAGAATACTCGAAGTGTACAAGAGTATGAGAGAGAGAGAATAGAATGAGAGTGCAAAAGACTGCACTGAAAAAAGCTAACATCGAGCAAAACTTAGCAAATGATCCTCAGAAACCTTTTTATCATTGAGGCCTCTCATTTTCCTCATTTTCCTTCATTTTTTCTTCAATTTCACTCTCGTGCAAATATGTGAGCTTTCATCTCCCTTTTCTTCGATTTTCCATTATTTTCATAAATAATATGCCAATTAATGTCTATTTTCCTTTTCAATGCCTTTATCATTTCCTTTGTCAATTTCCTTATCCATAATAAACCAAATGAACACCCACCAGGATGTTTTTCCCAACATGACGCAGGAATAACCCTGCGATACCCACAGTATGCATATAAAACGCATAATCTCGTCTATCCCAGGAATTTCAAAGACCTGCCTGGTCAAACCTTCATTACTTAGGGTTTAAGGCCCCTTAATCAAATCCTCATGCGGAATGAGTTCATAACTAACCCTAGTCTAACCCTTAGTTAAACCGTTGGTAATCCTTTGCTACAGAACCCTTTAACTCAACCTTTCATCCTTTATGATAACTTTGGTTAATTCTATAGCCGTGCATGTTAACCAAACCCCACTCTACGTGCCAGCTCATCCTTTATCACAATCGCGGAATCCAAAGGACTCAATAGAACATGCATTCAGGATTCCCGACTTGTAATATGCGATTGCCTTTTCCACCGTTGATTCCATCCATCAGATCAACAGCTGTCGCAATATCGCATCACATGACTTCATCGCATTCCTCTCCTCTTGCATGCGATATGCGATAACACAACTAGACTTCAAATAAAATGAAACCATCCCTATAACCATCTTGAGTCCGCCCTGCCCAAGCCTTATCGCTCAATATCCACCGTCGATCTTACCTTTTATATGACGGTTGATGTCCTCCCCAATCAATAGAGCTACTCGTTGATTTTGCATCGTAGATCAAAACCCATTTGATTCGACAGTCCACAATGATATCGCAACGGAAACTTGTGTGACGTTTAACCACCTCACGAAGCTGATATGGTTCATAAACCTTGGTCTATAAATATTTGGGTCTGCCCTTGAAGTTAAAGTTTGATCTCTTTACGACCTGATATCCGTTGGATGACGGAGGCCATCCAATCCTACTGTCTGCGACCCTTCAATTAGCACGTGGGTTATCAACCTTTCAACCCCTGTACCTGACTATGACGTAAGCATTTGGATTTGTGATCAACGATTAATAATAGTTACGGGCCTTCAACCACGATTAAGGCACTCGTACACTCTCTACCCTTGTTGCGATTACTAATCATTGTTGATCTACCAGATCTGTTGATCTGACGGTCCAGATCGATTCCCGCCTTTCACCTTCTACAAGTACTTGGATTTAATCTTTGCCCTTCATTTCTTTTACTTATGTGGCACGACTTAATCTTTGTCATCCATCGTCGTCAGCCTCGTTCATTGATCTTTAGATCCAACGACTCCTGTGCAACGTTACCTCACTTCTTCGGCCTTCTCTTTACCTTGCTTTTATGCCATTCTTTCAATGTTCCTTTGTGTTTCCGGTTTTCTTCAGAGTTCTGGTCCTTCGTTGTTCTACCCCATAACTCTTAACTTTGTGTATTCATTAACCATGGTCACTCCTGAACTGTACTTTGATCCTTCAATCGGATTCAACGATCAAACGATCCTTCATCCTCGTTCTTCTTGTATTCTGCGAGAACTCCACCTGCATACATATACTATGCAGAACCTCTAATTCACACACAATTTATCCTTCAATACTAAAATCACACATAAACTCAGAATTGAGTTGTTTGTATTAATAAACATGTATTTACACAATTTCTTCTCTCAAGCCTGATTTCCAATATCAGTGACCTCTGTTTCACACTCTGGCCGTAGGCTTACAATCCAACCTCTAACTACTAACTTGACTTGACTAACTAGCTAAGCAACCTGACTATGTCTTTCGGCTTACATTTATACAAAAGGATTCTACAACCAATTCTTGGTTTAGATCCATAATCTTCTCAACACAACCCTAAAATCTCTTCCTTATCTCTAAGAATCCTCTCTAATCCACAAAATCATGAATTAGCTCCTAATCTAAGATTTACAATTAATTCTCAAATCTCTCAACTATCTTGCTTCTCTCACGTTCTCCTACATTCGAGAATATTTACTAATATGCTTCACTATACTTAATTAAATCCCTATTCTAGCTTTTCTCATTAAAATCACTCAAAGCCTTAATAATTACGTTAATTCAAAATATAGGAAACCAACTTCCTTGAAAACACAAGACCCCCTATGTCTACTAAAATACAATAATATTATTGAGTTAAATGCTCCTACATCACAACATTCAGATTGGAATACGTGTTTTGTAACCTTCAGCATATATATATATATATATATATATATATTCAACTAGAAGTTGTTACACCAATATTCCTATTTTTCACATTATCACATGACACTTCATATACGATTCTTATTTTTTAATTAAATTTTGTGCATATTAATCACCCATCAATGAACTACTTTTCATATTTTCTCATCCACCTTTTCTCTCTTCTCTTCTAACTCATGTTTGTTATATACAAGTTTTTAAATAGAAAATGAGTGCCTCTTTTAATTATTAATGTTTTTAATGCATATATATTTTAACTTTCTACATGCATACTGAAATTAGGTCCATTTTCCCCATGTACATCCCCTTTTTTACATGAGCATATCATATATATTTCCATTCATGCACTTTTATCATTATGAAATTATCATTATATCAAAGATGCAATTTACATTAAAATATATATATTATATATATATATATATTAAATGAAATGAAACATTAAGAATCCAAAAAACAATTAAATAAACAATTATTAATTTTTTATTTATAATTTTATTATCTAATATTCCTATATGACTTTGGAGAAATATAATTTATTCATAACTTTTATATAATATAATAATAAATTTAACTATAATCATAAGAATCCAATAAAGAATTTAAATAAACAATTTATTAATTTTTTATTTATCTAATTTCCTATATGATTTGAGAAATATTAATACTTATTCATAACTTTTAATATATATAATAATAAGATTTAACTATAATCATTCAAATATATATCAATATATAATAAAAAATATATATTAATAATATCATTATTAATAATCAAATCAAAATTTAAATAAAATTCTAATAAAAATAAACTAAAATCAAATTAAATTAACAAACATATAAAAATAAGGAGATCACAGAAAAATAAATTAACAAACAAGAGAAGGAAACAAAGGAGGGGAGAAAAGTAAACAAGGGCTTAGGAATAAAGGGAAGGGACCCACGAATTGTTGATCTTCATCCATCGTCCTTATTAAAAGTATTAATTCTCTTCTCAATTTTGACGGCTTCTCTTAATTTACAGCGATGGAAATGATCAACTCTAACGAGGACCTTAGAATCCTCTAAACATATATGGTGTTTCGTCAATTCAGCACGTTCTGCATGTTCCGCTAAAGCAGAGGAGTGAGTCCTATAGTGTCTAAGGTCCATTGCATCTGCTCTTGAATTTTTTGATAAATGAATTAATTTTTTTGATAAAATGGAATTTTATAAAATTTAAATTATGTAAATTTTATAACTTAAATTATGTAAATATTATAATTCGAATTTTATCTTTACCACATTTTATATTTTAATATCATATTAATGATCATATATATATATATATTTATTTATTTATTCATTCATTTAAATAAATTAATAAAAAATAATATATTTAAAATTTATTAACTCAAATTTATAAAAATAAATCTCTACCACATTTTAAATAAAATTTTAAAACATATATAGGGGAGCGATGCAATTAGGCAAACACCTCCACGTCAACCAGCCACCCCGCCACGCTAGCGGACCCTTTTCTATACAACACCTGTCCCTTGCGTGCAATGACGTGTTGCCCACCTTCTAAAACCAGTTCAACAGGTATTTGGCGAGGTTTAGGGTTACATTCTGTGATTACGCTGCGGGTAGTTCATTCCACCATTCATTTCTATTTGGGACCATTGCTTGTCCGTTCGCAAATCCGATTGTTGACTGCGGCTACTCCAATGGTGGTGACTGCCATTACTATGGTGTGTCATGTGGGTAGTGGCTTCACAGTGCCGGGTGGTTGTTTATTGTTCAGGGAAGGTAGTCTTTCTTCAGCTCGCAATGTTGTATTCGTCTGTTTCATGTTTTTTTTCCACCTAGTTTTTCTTCCCTGTCTAGTGGTAAGGCCTCATTCTTCTTCTGCCTTTATCCCTGTGGCTAATTACGCTCAGCTCAGTGTTGGAGATGGTCGTTTCATGCTCCAAACGGATTTTTCAGGTTTGTGGTTGAATAATTTAGCAGCGTTTTCATTGTTTAACTTATTTTTGGTCTCTATCTAACAATTTTGATGTTGTTTTGTAGGCTTTTGCAAGTTGTTGCAGTCTAAGCTACTGTTTGAGCATCTAGGGTTCCTGTGGCTTTCTGGCATGGAGAAAAAAGGTAGGACATTGTCCTACCAGTCACATTTACTGTGTTTTTTAACACATTTAACCTACATTGGAAAATTGTGCCATTGTTTCCCTGTTTGTATGTGTTTACCTGTCTGTATGTGTTTACTTGTGTGGGTTTAGGGTAATTATTGAGTTTTGGGTTGTAGGTTCAACCTACATTGGAAAATTGTGTCAATGTTTACCTATTTGTATGTGTTTACCTGTCTGTATGTGTTTACCTGTGTGGGTTTAGGGTAATTATTGAGTGTTGGGTTGTGGGTTTAACCTACATTGGAAAATTGTGCCATTTTTTAC
Organism: Pinus taeda; assembly: GCA_000404065.3. NCBI lineage: Eukaryota > Viridiplantae > Streptophyta > Pinopsida > Pinales > Pinaceae > Pinus > Pinus taeda. The sequence goes on from APFE030581725.1 coordinate 223,053, forward strand.
CTGTTTGTATGTGTTTACCTGTCTGTATGTGTTTACATGTGTGGGTTTGGGGTAATTATTGAGTTTTGGGTTGTGGGTTTTGGATAATTATTAATAAATAAGTTAATGTGAACAATGGCAATATCGTAGTAGTGTAGTAGTATTTAGTGTGAGTGCATTGACATTTCGATAAACCATTGGCTATCGGCTCTCTGCTATGCTCAGCAACGCTCGGCTATTTTATACGCTATGCTTGGTTGTTCTATATGTTTTGTTCAATAATCTTAGATCTGTTCTACAATGCTTGCATATTCTATACTCTGCTATGCTTGGTTGATGTGCTCTATACACTTGGCTCTGTTTTGCTCCGCTTTGCTTGGTTGTTCTCTATGCTACGCTAGGCAAATCTATATGATGTGCTTAATATTAGTTGCTCTGCTCTCTATGCCCTGTTGCTCTGCTAATTCGCTGGCTAATTTGTTGCTACACTAATTCATGACTATGCTAATTCGTAGCTATTCTAATTCGTTGTTATGAAAATTCATAGCTATGCTCATTTAGTCAGTTAGGGTTTTGCGGTCTCGTTCGATTTTGGGTTGTGGGTTTTGGATAATTATTGGGTTTTGCGGCCTCTATCGATTTTGGGTTGTGGGTTTTGGATAATTTTTGGGTTTTTGCGGTCTCATGCGGTTTTGCAGTTGTGGAGTAGGAAGTATGCTTTTCTTTGATAGAAAATTATGGTATTTGTCTGCTCGTAGCTCGTAGCTACCTCTTGGCAATGTTAAATGGCCTTAAAACCCTTCACAAGCTCCCATCGGGCTCGAGGGAAGAAACTGCTCAAATGTAAGACCAAATACATTGTTGTTGCCATTTGTGTTACACAGTTATTCCCAAGATCCCATAGAGTAAGTTTGTACTTAACTTCTGCCTAACCAAATGATGGTTAACTATCTGTTGGCTTTGATTTTATCCCAAAATTTACTGAAAAATGCTTAAATTTTCAGCTGTAAATATTAGGTATAAGTCCTGTCATAGTGAACTCAAGAATATTTCCAATTTCTGAATTAATTTTGTATATAAACTTCCAATATTGGAGAGTAATTTTCTTTAAAATTAATGTTCAGATGTGATATTATTCAGAGCCTCTTGTGATAAATTTAGGATAGCATATGTTAATTCTTGTGTGATTTGGTGGTTTTGGGAATGTCCCATTTTTTCTCATGGATGGAAAAATGGTGTTTTCATTTCAAACATCTAACCTAAAAAAAGACATCTAGGCTTGGCAGCTTAATGCATTTTCATTCATATTCACTTTTTATATCATATTATCTAGAAGATGTAACTATTGATATCAATTAACTTATGTGCAATAGCTTCAAGCCACCTTGAAATGAGTTCAATTTTTTTCTTTCTCCACATTGTGCATTTTCATCTGAAGATACAAAAAACATTAGAATGGTATGGCAATTATGTATGTGTTAATAGAAGTCGTTGGCCATAAACTAATTGTGCAAGTTGTCATTTTGATTGATAAAGGACATTGTAACATCCTCCTTAAGGTTGAGAGTTAGGAAAGCTCTTTCTTTATATTATAGTGAAGTGATGAAAATTTCCCTTACTACTATTAGATTTATTTTTCTACTCTATAAAAGTATACATACATTTGTCATATCTTTGGTGTAGGCTGCTACATTAGATTTCAGTGCCATCTATGATCCTTTATTTCACGGTTGGGGTTGGGCAGTTTGCATGCACAACTGGTTGAGATTAGGTTCATCTTTGAGTTTGACTAATACTAGCCACATATGACACAAAGTCAGGTGCTTTATATCTCTCCATACAAAGTAAGCCACAATTGGATATTCTACTTTTCTCAAAAGGTAAATTGTTATGCAGCTAAATGTTCATAACTTAGGTTTCCTTAACTCCAACATGTGAACTAATGTAAAACCATTGGGAGAATTGTTTATACACAAGCACTCTCCTACAATGTTTCTTATCAAATCTCTATGTTTTTCCATCAAAGGATATATATCTAAATCATTTAATAATGGTAGATGTGCTAGCTTGACATTTTTTTAACAACAAGTGCAATAGCATAGGTAATTTTGTTTAAGATTGTTAGTTTTGTAGATCTGTGTTCGCAGATGAATAATAGCAGTTGACCCTTCTTCACATATTGATTACTTCTTTAGTCTTAAGAATCCCACAATAGATCTTGGCTCTTCTAGCATGGTTGGGAAAAGGAAGCAAAGCCTTGTACTTCAATGTTTTTCTTTTTGTGATTTTGCATTGAAAGTTCATTCTTTGCTTTTGCAAAACAATCCAAGCCTTACAACTTTTTCGATTACAAACATTTCAAGAATCCACGCCTAACATGGTTCGTTTTGTTACTATACTTAATATGTTGATTACTTGGAATCTATTATTGTAGCATTTCTTATTGTTGTTGTATTTTTGTAGGCATTGAGTGGTAGCTAATTAGAATCATGTCCAATCATGAGACATTTTAATTCTTTCATTGTGGGAGTTTGAAATGATTTTTGCAAGCCTTGAATACATATACTACATGCAGGATATAGAAAATTTGGTTTAACAATTTGAATTCCCAAATCTAGGTTGTTATATTCTAGTGGTAGCCCATGGATTAACAATTAAAATCACACATCTTTAAGGTAAAATGTGGTTATGGTTTTTGCTTAATTGAATTTATTTTTAGAAGTGTGAAGAGCATGATCAAACATGGATTATGTATAATATGTATTGGAACCCTAATTCCATATCATCATAATTCCAAATCATAATTCCAATTCAAATTCAATTTAACTGCATGGATCATCATAATTCCAATTCAAATTCAATTTAGTTTATAGTTTAGCTTCTACTATGAAACCAATCAACATATTGCATCCTTACAAAATTCACATTATGAATATTATGTTGACTTTCATCATAATTCCAGATCATAATTACAATTCAAATTCAACTACCATGCAGAGCGAACAGACAAGAACAAGTCCCAAACAGAAATGAACGGTGGAATGAACTACCCGCAGCGTAATCACTGAATGAAACCCTAAACCCGACCAAATACCTGTCGAACTGGTTTTAATAGGCGGGTAACATGTCACTGCATGCACGAGACAGGGGTCGTTACAAAATTCACATTGCAATAGCAGTTACAAAAATTAATTCATGCCACCCCTATGCTTGATGACCTCCATTTCTTGCATTGCCCGGAATTGTTGAGTCTCCTGCCTGACCTAAGTATGGTGGACTACCCAAGATTGGTTGATTAGGATGTGCCTGAATGTTACCATATCCTTGACTCCAATTTGCTCCTTGTAGCCATGGAGGGACTGCATAACCCAAGTATCCACTTGTGTTACTAACTCCAGCACTGGGTGCAGGTGTCATATAAACACAGTTTGGATTTAAACCTACACTGGTAGGGGTATATGAGGTGGGCAGAACACCTAGCTGATAACGAGGGACTTGGATGTTAATCAACTCTTGGTATGATGGCGTGTGCTCTGCAATGTGGTCCAGCGTATTGGACATCATCCTATTTGCCTCAAACTGGCTTGGACCATAAACTTCCATGCTTGTCACCCCTCCTCCTCTTTCCAACACTTCTGGAACCATTCTTGCCTCCCTCTCTTTCCTTGCCAGTTTTTTTTTATGTTCCTTATCTTCCCTTGCTTTTTGTCTTTCCATCCTTTCCTTTGTTCAAGCTTCTGCTGCTGCAATCCTTGCAGCTCTCTTGTCCTTGGCCAACTCCTTCTTTCTCTTTTTAGGTTCCTGAATTTAATTTTTTTTACGTTTAGACTCAAACAATAAATTCATATAATCTTCAGATGTGAGCAACTGCGAATTCCTCCCCAAACGAAGACAATCTACATTTGAATGCCTTGATGAGGCCTTCACTCTCTTTACTGGTAGCTTTAGGAATGCACCAAGTAATCTGGGATTTGCCCCTTGCTCCCTAGGATCTGACACTTAGCTTTTAGCCTCTGGTACAACTGATTGGCCCCCATTATCTTCTTCAGGTACCTCATGTGGAACAAGATCCTCTTCCAGTGAACCATTGTTCACAAAATAATGAAAAAGTTCAGTGTTCAACTCTAATGGTTGTGAAGGCATGTCCATGCTTTCCTCATTGGTGGTAGACACATTATGTGGGTTGATATTCATCACGGCCTCTGCCAACCATGAAGGTGGGATTACCTGGGTTGGCATGCTCAATTTTTCATTGTTTAATCTTGTTGCATTATCATTTGAAATCAAGTTTGCATTTTCATTCGCTTCATCAATTGCCTCATATGGAATATCACATGCAGAATTGGCATGTGGTTCAGTAGGTGTGACACCCTCTATGACATTGACAATTGGTTCATGACCGAATTGTGTCTCATTCACTTGTTCATCACCATCACCACATAAGTGCCCCTCATAAAAGGACATTATACCTTCAGCAGCAACAACATCTTCTTGGGCATCAACATGGTCTTGTAAGTTCGCTGCTTCTTGACCTTCCACATAAAATGCTTGGCCACAACAAGTATCATGCACGAGAGCATCAACATTAAGTGGCCATATACCAGTCCTCCTAAATCCAGCCTTGATATTAGATGGTGTGAGAACCCTTTTTAATGCTTTACTTGCAAGCTCGGCTAGCTTAAACCTATTTACTTCCACCCCTAGATTCTTTGCCATCCACAAAGCTCGTTCGATCCTGAAATAATTCTTGAAAGGCCCAAACACGCTGACATCAAGGGGTTGCAATCTGTGAGTGGTATGAGCTGGTAATGTTAATAGGTCAATGCCAAAATTGTTGGCCTCCTCAATTGTCTACAAAGCCATGTGGCTTCCATGGCCATCTAATATCAGTAGGTGTCTGTTTTCAAGCAAGACACCACCTGGTACAGATGCAACAAAATGACAAAGCCAATTCAGGAATAGTTCCTTTGTCATCCATGCAGTATAGTGATCCACTCCCTGCTCTTAGGAAAAATCTTAGGCACATTTATACTCCCTCTTTTGGCAATTATCCGCATACCACAATTCCTTCCTGTCTGTAAACCTGTTTCATCACAGTTCCATATATGGTCTGGGGCATATGAGTGTTGCTCATATGCAGCAGAAAGAATGTTATAGAACTTGGACACAATTGCAGGGCATAGATTTAAAGCCTTATCTCTGTCAAGGCCCTCAGTTGTAAGTAGCACAAGGTCTGGATGCCTTTTTTTAAATCCACTCCACCATGATTTACCAGGAAACCCATCTTTGAAGGAGTTTGGCCTCCCCTAACATATTTGAGCTACTGTGGATTTTAGTTGTATAATCTCTAACCCATGTCCCAATTGGGCCATCTCCTTACACCACTCAACCACCTCGGCCTCCTCCTCTTCAGTCATAACTGTAGCAGGCCCTCTACACTTCGTATTAGTCAACCCATTTATCCAATAATGTATGTTAGAGGAAGCAATACCATGTTTTTTTGCAAAAGTACGGATTGAATATCCATTAAACTCGATGTCATCAATTGCAGCCTGCATGTCTTTCTTTGTCCAGCCTCTGATGGCACTGATTTTCTTTGTTGAACTTGCACCCTGCACTGTGGTTGAAGGCGGCTCCATGGTTGATGGTGGGATAGCATGATCTACTTCCACAGTGCCCTTTTCAACGACACTATTGGGTGCATTGTGAGCATTAACATCACTCCCCCATCCTCATCTGATGAAGTGGACCACAATTGGGCCCCCCTCGCCCCTCGCCTCCTCCTGTTCCTTGTACGATCCGCAATAGAAACTCTTGGCATGGCTGTAACAACCTGCAAAGTGACCACCAAATTTTGATTTTAAAAAAAATGTATTAGAAAACAAGGAAATTCATTGGCCTTTGCAATCTATATATTGTAGCTGAATACATCTTGGATCTAAAAATCATTATTGGAAGGGTTTAAAGTTCTTTATTTGATTCTTAGATGATTTTTATGAGTTATCAGGAAGAGTTATTCCTTTTTAATTTTATAACAGGTTTGACATAACACAATTTCTGTAACCCAACTATTTTGTTGTGTCCTCAAATGATTGTTTCTAGGAACTGGCATGTCTTTCTTCAATGAAACCAACAACAAGTTTAAGAATGTCTGTTGTTTAACATCATTATGTCTTGAGAAAAGGGTCAGGTGGTATCTTGTAAGGGATTCATTCAGTGGTCTAAAGCTAACATTTTTAGCTCTAAAGAGTCAGTAAAGAAACACTTAAGTAAGGGAGAGGTGAGGAACGAAGCGATCTGGTCCTGCTTATGCTTATAAGAAATCCTAATAGTGGTAGCGTAATTAAGTAAGGGAAGGTGAGGAACGAAGTGATCTGGTCCTACTTAAGCTGATAAGAAGTCCTAATAGTGGTAGCTACTCTACCAAGCACTTAATTCAGTAAGTAGCTACTCTAGCTCTGACATTTCACAGTTTTGGAGTTTATTATTGGAGAAAATGCTAGACTCGAGCCAAATAGAAGGGAGACACTGACCAAACTATCTCCTCTTGCACCATTTCACGGTCAAAATTCAAGCCTTTATGTTGCTCAATAGTTAATGTTGTAAGTGTCTAGTAATAACTGGATACCCCAAATAAGCAAATACAATGTTATTGAGTACAACAAAGACAAACTAGTAATAATTGGTAAATGAATCACACAACCAACTGCAATATTGGGTGCAAAGTGATTTCTAATTTGCAAGAAACCAGAGCCCTACTCTCCAATGCAAAAGAAGATTCTATTAACTCAATGAGTGGCCCTATTATGTTGATTTGGCCATGTTTTAACATGACTTGACTTGGTTTGGACCTTTGTGTGTGAGCTCCCGAAGTCATGTGTGCATCCATAGCTCAATGATGGTTTTCTTAGCACATTCACACTTTGTGTGGAGAGAGAACACTACACCTTTGGACCAGTGGATGATGATGTAGCCTTCAAAGGGGTTACATACAGAATTGAAGTTGGCTTGATCATGAGCTATCAACACAATTTTAGTGATTCATTTATCACATCTAAAGGTCATTGTTGAGCATTTAAGATATATCCATTACTCAGGCGTTTTACGTTGTACCATTGTTGAGCATTTAAAATATATCCATTGCTCAGGTGTTTTACCTTGTACCATGTTGAATTCTTGAGTTTTCCAAATCTCTTTTGTGTTTTATTTCTAATAGAAATCGTAGTGGAGACCCACACATGAAGGTAAACTTTGTGTGACACAGTAAATGTATTTCTGGCAGTATTTTAGATATTACAGAGAATTACATGCGTGTTAGATTTGAAAGATCATTCCTGAAAAGATCATTCCTTCATGGAGGGATGCTACGAATATTCTTAATTAAATGGAGAATACTCTGAATATTTATTTTTCAGTACATTCTTTAGTTTTCAGGACTTTCTATTTCGGTGCTCCGTCTATCTCAGAATCCAACCAAGCTAATTTTACTTTGTTCATTATGCTTGCTATTTTAATCTTTCATTTGGCCTCTGCTTATGTCTGGTAATCCATCTCTGTTTCTTGTGGCAGTATTTTAGTTGGATATCACATTTGCTCGGCTTGTCCTCTTGAGCCTTCCTTATCTCTCTGTTTTATCTTTATTACAGTAGCTTGCAGTGTAGATGCATTTACGCCTATGTCCAATCTTGTACAGGATTATGGACGCCTGCGAGCTGCTCCAGGTCGGTACACAGTCCGTCTTTTTCTTCATCTGCCACACGTTTTGCGTTGTTTTCCCTCTTCCCTTTTCTGGAAAACTTTAAAAAGTCCGTCTAGTTTCTTGTTGTTTGTTGCTTTGACAAATATGATTGGCCTAAATATTTTTAGATTATTTAAATATTTTTTATGATTTAATGTTATTATTAAACAAAATATTCAATATCTGCGATAAACATTTATTTGATTTGAAGGAGTATACAAAATACAATTATAAAATTTACGATATAGTTTTTCAAAAAAACGTAATTTATTTAAATATTTTGAATAAAAATACTAGGATTCACAAAATTTAATGTAGATATCTATATTTATTTTAGATATATATTAGTATAAATATTATTAATT
>APFE030581725.1:231144-267106 GCA_000404065.3 Pinus taeda
AATAAATATTATTAATTTTAATCATTTTAATTTACAATTTTGAAATTTTTTATTATTAACATTATAAGGAAAAAATTATAACGAGAAGTGTTCTTCAAGTTAATATGGAATAAATGTCCTAAAATAAATTTAAATATATTTGTGACTACATCAAATAAAAATAAAATTATTAATTTATTGTTGTCGATTTTTACATTTCATGGCTTTGCTTGTTAATGGTATTTATTATGATGAAATTTATTTAAAGGGTTGATGTTTTAAAAACCTGAATTTAAGTTGGCTAATGTAATAGGTTTTTTTTTTTTTGAGCGAGCGGACTGGCGGACCAGTGACCTGCGTGCCCTAGACTTCTGACCTCGTCCCTGCGCTCCTGCGCCTAGCAGCGCTGCTGCTACTGGGCTGCGCTCTCCCTCTGCTGTCCTCCCCTTCTCTGTTCCCGGGCCTCCTGCCCTCCCCCTGCTCCGGGGTATCCCCCTGGCTTCCTTCGCGCAATCCCTCCCCTGACCTGATCTCCCAATGGCGGAAACTGATCCACTGCTTCAGGATCCAGAAGATCATGAGAAGATCTTTTCCTCCCTCATTCCCGAGAACGCGACGGGGAAAATACGACCATCAGCTTCCAAGTTTATCAAGAAGTTAGACGAAATACCAGAAGTATCTCTCCCTCTGTCCCTTCCGAGGAGAGCAGCAATCTCGTTGGCAGAAAGAGGCCTGGTCAGACAGTTCACGGGTCTATGGCCCTCACCAAGATCTGTCCAGCGTTGGGTCGAGCGAAACTGGAACTCGATAGTGCAAGGGAAAATAGCAATTCGGTTTTGCGGCAGAGGATTTTATACCTTTCTTTTTGAATCAACGGAAGACAGGAACCTGATCTTCAGGAACGGCCCCTATTTCATGGATTCCCGAGGCCTCTACCTAAACAGATGGACTCCAGACTTCGACCCAGAAATGGATGTTCCCAATGCGGTCCCTGTTTGGGTTCGCCTCCCCCACTTGCCGCTTCACTGCTGGGGGGATGAATCTGTCAAAGCTATAGGCAACGCAGTCGGCAAATACATAGACAGATCTGAACCAAAGGAAAACATGCATGCATGCGCAAGAATCTGCGTGGAAGTGGATCTGGGCAAAGGACTTCCGGAAGCAATCAAACTCAAAGTCGATCAATGGACGCACATCCAGCAAGTGGACTACGAGCAGCTTCCCTTCAAGTGCAAGGTATGTCATGAATACAGGCATTTCGCTAATAGATGTAGCAAATCTAAAAATAATGTTCCTGAAGGCAACAACGAAACCCCCGAGGAAACTTGGGAGTAAGTAAAAAAGAAAAAACCAAACCCCCCTCATGGTCCAAACTCTAAAGTCTCCCATGAAACCCCCCCCTTGCATTCTCAACCCTCTGGCCCTATTCCCTCCTTTCCCTCCTCCTCCAATCCTTTTGAAACCCTGTCCGCAGAGGACCCCCCATCCCCTCCTCCTTCCCCCAGAGGTACTGCCATCATCATCTCCTCCCCTATCTCCATTCCTCAGTCCTCCCCACCCCCAATAGTGGAGAGAATCTTAACCCGAAATAAATCTAAGGAAAACAACCTCTCCATAGATCCCCCCAAGAAAGTTGGCAGGAAGTCTAATAAAGAAATTAGAGATGAAAACGCAGCAAAAGAAATGGCCACAAGAACGCAGCAACCAATGGATACATTCCCAGAAAAAACAAAAAGAAGCGGAGAAAAAATGAAGGAGAAAAGCGGGGCTCACAACAAACAAGATAAATGATGATTTTGGTCTCCTGGAATTGTAGGAGGATGGGCTCCTCCCTAAAAACAAATGCAGTCCGAGACCTCCTCAAATCTGAACAACCAAACCTTCTCCTACTTCAGGAGACCAAAATCACGGAACAAGAATTCCAAAATCACATAAAAAAAAGCAAAAAATATGCAGGTTTAGCGACAAGCGCAGCAGGCGCCTCAGGAGGCATAGGAACACTATGGGACAAAAACAAATGGGAACTCAAGGAGCAAAAGGCCTACAGCTGGTGGGTAAGAACAGACATCCGGGACAAAGCCACAAAAGAGGAATATACCATTTACAATATTTACGCCCCAAACCATTACATGGACAAAGCTTCTTGCTAGGATACAATCACCTCAGATCTCATGACAGTTCAGGGAAGGAATATTTTCCTTGGAGGGGACCTAAACCTCATAAGGAATGCAGATGAGAAATTGGGAGGAAACTTCTATGCTGACCCATCAAGAGACTCCCTTGAAGCAATAATTCAAACTCATAACCTAGTAGACATCCCTCCACACAATGGGAGATTCACGTGGAGCAACAAAAGAATTGGCAACAGCAATATAAAGGAGAGACTTGACCGAATCCTGGTACAAGAAAGAATAGTGGCCAGATTCTCAAATATTCAAAGCAAAATCATCCTGGGTTATTTCTCAGATCATAAACCAGTGGCACTGATTTTAGACAAAGGAAAAAACATGGGGCCTCTCCCCTTCAAATATAATAAGGCCTGGGACAGCAAAGAGGAATTCAGAGCCTTGGTTAAGGAACAATGGGCAAAAGAGGTTATTGGTTCGCCACACTTCATATGGGAATCCAAGATAAAAAATCTCAGGAATGTCATTAAACGTTGGGCAAAGAACTACGCGGTAGAGGAATCTAAAAAAAGAGATGCCCTTCAAACTCAGCTGGAACAATGGAACTAGGACAAGGAGCACACCCAGTTCACAGAAGAAGATCAGGCCAAAGAGAATGAGATGTACAGGGACCTGTACAAACAGAACAGGGAGGTGGAAGAAGAGCAGAGACAAAAATCTTGCTGCCTCTAGCTCAAAGCCGGCGACAAAAACACCTCTTTTTTTCACAATAGCTTAAAAATCAGGCGTGCAACAAATCACATAGAGAGAATAATGATAGAGGGGAGAGAACTAAGAGACCAAGAGGAAATTAAAAAGGCTGCGTTCAACCACTTCAGCGCTCTCCTAACAGCAGATCCTCAGCCCGTCGATAGTGAGGATTTTCTCAGCTCAATTGAAAATAAAATAACAGTTGATCAAAACAACGAGCTGGACAAAGAGGTCACAATAGAGGAAATAGAGTGGTCGATCTTCAGTATGGCTTAGGACAAGGCCCCGGGCCCAGATGGATTCACAGTGGCATTCTACAGAACCCATTGGGAAATCATCAAGAAAGACTTCGTAAGAATGGTAAAGAATTTCTTCTCTAAGAGCAAATTGGGGAACAGCATCAAATCCTCCCATTTAGCTCTCATCCCCAAGGACCCCAATCCTCAATCCTTCGATCGATTCTGGCCAATCTCCCTATGCAATGTCTCCTATAAGATCATCACCAAAATTCTAGCTAACAGGATTAAAAAGCTCCTTCCCTCCCTCATCTCTGAGAATCAAGGAGGCTTCGTTCCCAAAAGACACATCACAGATAATGTGATCCTCATCCAAAAGGCAATTCACAGCAGTATCAATAGAAAGGAAAAGGGGATGATTATCAAATTAGACATGGCCAACGCATTTGATAGAGTCAATCATCAATTCCTTAAGTTGGTCCTCGAAAAATTCGGGATCTCCAGCATCTTCATCAGTAGGATCATGGAATGCATATCCTTGCCTTGGACAGATCCACTGATCAATAGCAGACCAAGCAATTTTTTCAGAAGTTCGAGGGGGCTGAGACAAGGCTGCCCTCTCTCCCCATTTCTCTACATCATTATGGCCGAAACTCTAAGCATACACCTGGAAAAGCTGCGCAGGCAAAAAGAAATTACAGGCATCAGCATAGCACGTGGAACCAAGGAGATAAACCACTCCCTCTTTGCAGATGACACCCTCCTAATAGGAGGAGCCTCCAGTCTCATGGCCAGAAGGTTTAAGAAAAAGCTAGACCTCTTTCTACAAGTATCTGGGGGAAAGCTCAACAATAATAAGTGCATGCTATATACCTGGAATGTCCCCAGGCACATCACTCAGAGAATTTCCATAATCTTGGACATCCCTGCACAAAGGAATTGGAGTCATTTCATGTACCTGGGATTACCTTTAGCCAACGACTCAATCAAGACCGAAATCTGGGTGAAAGTAATCGAGAAGCTGAGAGGCAAACTTCAAAGCTGGGGGATGTCATGGCTCAATCTTGCTGGGAGAACAACTCTAATAAAAGCCATCCTTTCAGCCCTCCCTATTTATTAGTTCGCCATCACTCTCGCCCCGGCCAACATTTATAAGCACATGGAATTAATTCTCAGAAGCTTCTTGTGGCAAGGAGGAAGGCAGGACTCCAAAAAGTTCAGCCTTGTTAAATGGGACCAGGTAATCTTACCATTTGAAAAAGGAGGGATAAGAATCAGAATCCCAAGATTAGCCAATATGGCCATGGGATTTAAGCTAATTTGGAGAATTCTCAGTGAAAAAGGAGCCTGGTGGACGGAAGCAATCAAGCGAAAATACCTTAATGGGATCAACTCCAACATCCTTGTGGATCCAATTGCTGACAGACAATGCACACCAGTTTGGAAACTCATAAAAAAAACTCTTCCGCTCCTCAAAGGCTACATTTCAAGAGCCTCGGGCAATGGAAGTGGCATTAATATATGGACTGAACGTATAATGGGCACGGAAGCAAGGGATACTCTCCCAAATCTCAGACATTTACACTTGTGGATGGAAGCAAAAAAGTTAAAGTCCCTTTATGACATTTCCATTTGGGAACAAAATCGGTGGTTGGGTTGGAAACACCTCCGCCTCCCCTTTAATCTCAGAGAGCAGTGGGCTGACCTCAAGCTTTCCCTCACAGGCTCAGCCCCACTCAACAGACTGTCCGAGGATAGATATATGTGGGACCCCAATGGTGGTAGCTACACTGTCAAAGAAGGGTATAAAATCCTCCAAAACGCCTCAGCCATCAACAATTGGCCTCTTCACAAAGTTGTCTGGAACCCTGAATGTCTTCCAAAGGTCAAGTTTTTTAACTGGACCCTTCTGAAAAGCAAAATCCTTACAGCGGAAAATTTAAGGAAGAGGGGCATCCTTGGCCCCTCAATTTGCTGCCTATGTAGAGAAGCGGAAGAAAGCAACAATCATCTCTTCCTTGAATGTACCTTTGCCCGAAAATGCTGGAAGCTTATAACCAACCCTTTAAGCATTGGAGACCTGCCCAACCAGATCTCCCTCCTGCAAAAAAAATGGGGGAACAACTATCCCTACCCCAAGAAAAACAAAACCTTGGCCAAGAGACTGTGGAACAACATCCCTCCAAACCTTTGTTGGCAAATATGGATTGCCAGAAACAAATGTATCTTCAACAACAAGAAGCCCAGTATCCCCTGTATTCTTGCCAAAACAATTGCCATCATCTCTGAAACTCTCAGTGCTAATGGAATAGCCCAATCAGACCAGGAAACAAGGAACCCAAGGGAAATGGAATGGATAGCCAAATTCAACTATGAATCAAGGAGCCATAAAACAATAAGCACAGGCCAGAAAAAGATAGATTGGAAATTGAGAGGCCTGGAGGAAGAAATCAGAGGATGGATTCAAAACCAAAAGAGGCCCTCCCTCCACTTTGACGGAGCTTCAAAAAATAATCCGGGACAGGCAAGTGCTGGGGGAGTCATCAAAGACCAACAAGGCAAGATTTTGGTGACATACGAATGGCGATTGGGGATAATGTCCAATAATAAAGCTGAGGCTTACAACCTCCTTCTAGGAACCTCCATTCTCAGAAGACTTGGCCTCCAACATCCGCTTATAATTGGGGATTCAGCCATCATAATAGCAGCAATGACCTCAGGGAAGGATTTCAATCAAATTGCCTTGAACAGTATAAAGTCCAGGATCATAGACAATTTATAAGACATTGAAGGTGCCACCTTTAAACATGTGTTAAGGAGCAGCAACAAGGAAGCAGACGAGCAAGCAAACAAGGCAGTGAGTAGGCAAGTTGGCCAAGTTAAGGAAAACGAATACACCTATGAAAGAGCTATTCCATAAAGATTCTTATTCCATCCCATCGCATCAGACTTTGTGTCACCTAAGTCATCATCCCTCTCGATATCAGCTCATCCCCATATCTCCTTTCAACCAGGCATATCTCCTCGACTGCGTAAATCTGTCCTCTCGCACTCAGATCCTCCCCTCCTTAACAGACATGGTCACCTCCCTAAATACAGATCTCGTGATCCTTCTGATCCCAGCCGCCTCTCCCAGGTTTGGTCCTGCCAGCCATCTTACCAAAATCTCCTTCGCTCGCAGCTCGACCTACCTTTGGATTATCAGTCGACATCGGATCAGGATCTCCCCGCCTTGGATCCCCCTCTCTTGCTACCTCCCTTCTATTTATTGCAGCGAGTCCCTCTTTTCAATCATCCTCCCCTGCGTTTCGAAGGCTCAGGTGCATATTTCCTTTCGGTTCAGAACTCTTCAAGAAGCTGCGCGCGGTCTTCAGGGGCCTGGAGCTCCCCTCTCAACAGTTGTAATCTCAAGCTTTTCTTTTTCTCAGGTTCTCTTAATCTCCATCTGGTCTCTGGCTGTGTTGTCTCTGTGTTCCTCCACTTCCTCTACATTCTGTTGCTCCCCCTACATTCCGTCTCATCCCCTGCGCATCTCAGTTACAGCTGCGCGTTATCCTATTTTCCGAAACCAGAAGACTTCCATCAAGCGAGGCAGCCCCTGCTCCCAAGCTCGCCTCCCTCCGAATCGATCGAGGTGTTATTTCTGTCCTCCTCAGGTATTTTGGTCGCTGACTTACTTGGCTGTTCATTTCCTCTCAGACATGGCGGAGCCCTTCGAAATCAGACCCCAGAATGAGAATCAGACGGGCAGCAATCCTCCTGAGAATCCTTTGGACCGAGTGCTGGGCAATAACACTTGTACACTATGCAAGCAGCACTGTTTCATGATCGCAAGGACCATCAAGCGCCATAACGAGCTCAAGGAGGATTATCAGGCCGACAGTCGCTCCAAAAGAAAAAAAATTGGAGAAGCAGCGTGCTGAAATAGAGAACCTGAAAGAAAAATGTACACACCTTGAAGAGGCCATCGCACACATCAAAAACATCACTGATGCCATGCAAGCAGAAGCCTCCACCAGAGCAAGCAAGAAGGATACCCAGATGGAGGACTCAGTCAATCAGTTCTGGTAAAATTCCGATGGCCAGCAAATTTTGTCTCATCGCAGGTCTCTTTGTAAGGCAATATAGCCGTTTCTTATTCCAGTACATTAGCTATAAGGTTATCAACAAGAAGTTAGGGCCTGCGCGCCCATTTTGGACTTCTTTTCCTCTCTCTTCTCTCCTTGTAATAGCGCTCATATGCAACAGTTTTTTATAATAGACAAGTAGCCGATTATGTTTAAAAAAAATGTAATAGGTTTTTTTTGCAAGAAAGTGAATCTATTGATGTATTCGATAATGTATTTTAAATGACAAAAAATCTCATTATAACTTTTAAATTGTATTATCCTATTCTAAGAAAAACATTATTATTTTAAACTATACTATTTTGAAATAAAATTTTCAAAATTTTAATTTAATTCTTAATAATTATATCCTATGAAAATATAAATTTATTAAGCTAAAATATTATTAATAGTATTATTACTAAAAAGGTATTTGGCTACCTTTTGGGCTTGGTGAATTGCCCTCATCCGAATGTCAATCAGCTGAGGAAGGACATGAGCATCATGGGTCTGGAATGAACATTATTGTTGGTCACAGCGAACACGCATCTCAAGAAGATCCACGAGAGAAGCCAGAGGGCAGCCGGTAGTTAGTTTCAGTAGTTAGTTTCATTTTATATGTAAACGTTTTCAGCACGATAAAAAGGCTATATTCTCTTATTATATTCATAAGAGAAAATTTGTACAGCAATCATGAGATATCGCTGATATATGTGGATCAAACACAACAATTATGTGTAGTGAACAAAAAAAACTATATTTCTGTTCTTTTACAGATAGATCATATGAAGAAATATAAGATATAGATAAAACATATAGGCAGTAATTGGACTCAGGTGATTTTTCAAAAAAGAAATTTAATTAGTGGGAATTAGATACATATCGGATAAACAATTATGAAAAGGAAATTATGTACTTGGCATGCAAAAGTTTTGGATCTGGAAAGTGTTGTTATCCACCGTTATCTGCATCACCTAGGCTTCTTGTGGAGATGAAAGACTCTTTTTAGATAGAGCATCTGCCCTCCTGTTTTTATCCCTGTCAATGTGGATTATTGAGTAGTCCCTCGTACAGCTCCAAAAAGCCTCAATCCTGCTCAGCGATCTTGAAAGGTTAGATATTTTTTATGACATGTTTTTACTGAACATGATCGATGATGATTTTTGAATCTCCAAAAATTTGGAGCTTTTGTATGTCTAGAAAGTCACAAAAGGATAGAAAACCAGCAAAAGCCATAGCCTCTGCTTCATTGTTGGATCCAGCCACTCCATTCCAATATATTTCGATCTGTTGACCAACTTTTGGAATAATATAAACTCTATCATTTTGTCAAAACTTTGTGGGTTTTTTGGAGATGTTATAGTTTAAATATTATGAGCATAATAGTAGTAAATAATCAGGATAGCAAAAGATACTACAAACAAACGACGTATGTGAATAAAGCAGAATAACAATAAATAACCAAAGTAGCAATAAATACTTTTATGAGTCAACTCTGGAAAATTTTGAACAAGAAATATATGGGATATGGCATGTTTACAGTGTTGAAATATATAAAATACTAGCGGTTTTTTATATATATATATTTATTTTTAATTTAATAATTTATAAATATTATGCTTATATATCATTAGAATAGAATTGCATAAAAAATAATAAATTGTTTGTGATATTAATCTTATAAATCTTTTATTTATTTGTGTATAATTTAATTAAATAAATTTTTACAATATTATTTTTGGAAAAAATAAATATTTTTATTTAATTTGTAATAATTAAATTAATGCTAAAAGAAAATAATTATAAAGCAATTATAAAGTAGCCCCAACACATTATTTATTTATAGAAAACAATAAACACTAGTGGATAATAAATTTATTAACATATTGTTTAAAAATAATGAATATTTTTTACTCAAACACAACTAAGTCATCCAACACTTTTGCCCTAGTTAAGTACTTGTTCCACTTTAACTCTAAAAAATTGTCTAAAACCAGTATTGTTGACTTAACAATGTTGACTATTTCATGAGATAAGTTTACTTACCACTAATAATTTTCTCTCTTCAACACCATTCAGCATAGTTTTCATGTTAGTAGCTCTCCTCATGTCACTTTTAGGGTACACTTGCTCAAACCAAGTGCTCTCCTCATGTTACTTTCAGTTCACTTGTTCACACTAATTGCTCTCTTCATGTTGCTTCATCATAACCATCATTAACCATCATTAGGATCTAGTTTTCACTATGTACTCTCCCATGTTGGTTTCAGTGCACTTGCTCACACTAGGTGCTCTTCTCATTCTGTTTCATTATAATCAGGGATCTAATTTTCATCTATGTTGGCTTTTGTGTTTTCCTTTGCATTTGATCTCATTCATCTCTAAGTGGATTGTTCAGATTTTCTCAATCCCTTTACTGTTTGACCAAACACTAGAATTTTTAGAGTTTTTTTTTGAGTATAAATTTTTCCTTTTCACTTTTTATTTAGCTCTAAGATTAATATTTAAATTTATAACACAATCAAATAACTAAAAAACAGTTAAATATAATAACAATACTGAGTATTATTTCTTTTGACAAACTCTAATTAGAAAAAACCAGCAAATTATAATAGAAAACTCCCCAACCTTTTAAACTTCTTAAATACATGTAATACCACCAACCATCAATAATAATACCTAAAATTAAAAAAAACCAGCAAATTATAATAGAAAACTCCCAAACTTATGCGAAAATATTTCATGTAGCTTCATTCCTCTCTTTAGGCTATAAATATTTAACCGAACTCGGCTTCAGATTTCGCGTTCTTACCGTCTAAATAAGTTATTGACAGATTTATTGGTGGCAGGGAATGCCTCTGCAGATGAAAGGATTTTATATGGGTAGATGACAGGGTTTTATAGGGGAGTGAATTAATAATGTAAAAAGTTTATGATTATTTATTTTTAAAATTTTTAAACATAATAATTTGTATTATGATGAAGTGATTATTTACCATAAACATATTATGTTGTTTTATTATAATGGGATATGATTAAAATAATATATAATTTTAAAATTTTTAATATTTTTTAGATTTAAGTATTATATATATATTATATATTATGTTTTATATTAGTATAAATCATTTAAATTTATTGAAAGTAGTTTTAATTTTAATTTTGATCTAAATAATATTTAAAAAATTGATAACTTCGTAGTTCAATTGGCATAGTCAAAATCAGTGTTATGTTCCAAGAAGTTTCACATTTATATCTGGTGGGCAGAGTGCAATTGGCATAGTCAAGATCAGTGTTATGTTCCAAGAAATTTCACATTTAAATCTGGTGGGCAGAGTGCTAGGGTGGCCTGGGTGATAGTTCTAGTAGTTAGAATCGATTTATGTCACTAAAATATGAGACTGACTCATGTCACCAGAGCATGAGACTGACTCACTTGCCCAATCTTCTAATTACAAAAAATAAATAAATAAAATTAAAAATATATAACCATTAATGAAGTTTTAATGAAATATATATACTTTTTAATTTATTTATAGATTTAATATCATCGAATGAATTAGAAATTATCTATCATTACAATTTTATATTTATATTATTTATTTATTTATAAAATAAAAATAATTTATATTGAAAAATAAAACAAAATTTATATAAATTTATTTTTAATTAAAAAAAAATTGAAATTAATCATTCATAACTTCTTTTATTTTTCATATATGAAAGTTGAACATGATTTGAGGATACTTCTGACTTCAAGAAGGAAAAATAAACTACAAAAAAGTAAGACAAGAAAATTATTTGTTTATTATAATTGTTATTTAATAATTTGAAAATCATTTGTGTTTTAAGTTGATGTCATGTTTGTGTGTCTCTTCATGTTTGAGTCTCTATTATTTCTATAGCTCTTCTTTATTATAATAGATAGTTGAAAGAAGACCATTTAGACATGATTCTTTAACTAGAGTTGTTCTATTATTATACAATATATAGATTGCACATTACCCACAGGACAATGGAGAAGGACCAAGTATCAAAATGGACTTATAATTTATTGATGGTGAATAATATTGATGCATTGACCTTCTTTCAATGTTAATAATAGCATTAAATTGCTTCACATTAGACATTGAGCTCATTACATGACACACTCTCAATCTTTCTAATGTAATGTCAGATTTGCTTGCTTGAGTTTTGTTGATGTCCGTCCTTTCTTTTTTATTAAAGTAATTGAGTGTAAATGCATTTTTAGACATCATTCCTTAAACTAAGGTTCCTTTTTTATTAATTATGATTATACAATATGAAAATTGCTCCAACATTTGCAAGTATCAAGTTGGACCTGAATAATCTCTCAACTTTAACCTTTTTTTGCTTCAAAGGTTGACTTGTTTGAGTCTTCTTAATCTCCTTGCTTTCTCTTTTATTAAAATAATTGGCTAAGCGTAGATGCATTTTTAAACATTATTCCTTAAACTAATGTTCTTTTTTTTATTGATTATGATTCTACAATATAAAAATTGTTCATAGACCATCAAGATGAACTTGAATAATCTCTCGAGTTTAAACTTCTTTGCTTCAAAGAAGAATTTGACATCATTACATAAAACACTCTCAATCTTTTTAATGGAATGTGAGGTTTGCAGCTTAGAGATATGAAACATAAAATGAAGAATACACTCAAGCTTTTTGAGTGATGGTATGTGGTGTGATGTGGTTAATTGTTGTTGGTGATAAAGCCTTTGCCAATGTTATAGGTATACTCTCTTTTGTGAAAAACCTAAAAAATTGTTTGGTTTATTATTAATTTGGATAAAAGAAAAGCAAGATTGTGCATACAAAGTATAGATGCTTTTAGACATAATTATGTTATATCATTAATTATGGATTATATATTATGCATATTGTTTCTTGCAAATAGGAGTGTAAAGGAGGTTTGAAGGCTAGGGTGTGACATGCATGTAATGGGGTTCATTGTTTTCAATGGTGGGGCAACACCATAACACATTCCACCCTTTCCTTTTTGTTTTTTTCTATTGCATGTTAAAGCTTTATAAGCTCGAATTTAGTTGTTACCGAAAGCTCTAGTTTCATTGTTCTATGAAATAACAAAAGGGGATAAATATTATATGCACATAGTAGGGCATCATTCTTTTAGTTGCCAAACAATTTTCACATACTAGATAATTTGTTCTGCGCGGATCTATTCTTATTTCTACAAGTTTGATTGTAAACCAAATATTAAAATTACATGATTCTATTCCATAGAAAAGAATAAATGGTACTCAACGCCAAAAACTTTTATAAATAATTACCACAAATAGCCATACAATATAGAGTAAGATAATTCATTTGCTTAGATGTTTCATAATTTTAAACTTAGATGTTGAATTTGACGATGGCACGTGCCACATGTCTAAATTAAAGGTGGCACATGTATCTAAATTCAGTGCGTTAAATGCCTAATCCTAGTTAAGGGTTGTAGATATTGTTATCACACAAACCCTCACATCTTGACATGAAGTCTTAAAGCTCAAGCAAGGCTTTGGTGTAATTACGAGGGAGGCCATTGTCACCTCACTAACCCTTTTTGCAATTTAGACATGCTCTCCTCTGACTAAAGGGGGCCTTCCATATAATACAATTGCTATATTTGTGTAAGAAAGTCCAAGATAAACTGAAGAGATGGTTCTAGGAAAACAATTTTTATAGATTGAGTAAATAAAATGGATGTACTCAATAGGCAATGGAGCCAAATCAAAGTTCATAGAAGGTTATCTTATTGAGGAAAATATGGTAAATATTGTCTTTGTTTTTCTTGCCAAGTTTTTGCAAAGTCCCATGGTGTTATTTAAATTGCAACAAAATTATGAGTAAATTTTTTGAAGAATTTTGAAGAGAAGATTTATCAAAAAATTTAGAAATGATTAAAATGATTACTACAATAAGGTCCATCTTATTTTTATAGAATGGTGTCTATGTTTTAGCTTTTGAATAATTTGGTCCTCTCTCAAGTTATTGTATTTCTTATTTAATCTTATCTTTTCTTTGTTTGTAATAAACGCATTTTCTTGTAACATCTATAGAGAAACACCAACTCTTTAAAAAAGTTGAAGAAATTTTACCTAGTCATGTTGCCTCAAAAACTTCAAACAATCTCAAAGATCAATAGGGTGCTACCAAAATCAATTAACACTGCTATATTTTTTATACATCCTTATATCCTTCTATTGTGAGGATCTCTAGAGTACTAATGTTGACCAATGCATAACAAAATATCATTGGAGTAGACCCTTTCTGCCCTAGATTTTGTGATGGTTCCAATTCTTGATCTTCTTCCTCTTCACAATGTATGTAAAATAATTTCTTCTCATCACATTTATGTCCCTTACTATACTTCTTGTCACAAACGAAACATAGTCCTTTAATTATTTTTTCATACGTTTGTTGAGATGTCAACCTTATTGGTTTAGTGAGAATAGAAAAAGAAGCATAATGCTCTATATAATAGCCATAAATATGCTCAAGGGAGTTAGGTTCAAGAAAACACTTCATGTCAAATGTTTCTTTCAAAACTCTCGTAAATAAATCTTATAATTCATCATTTGGAATGTCCTTTAACCTAAGACTTAATTTTTGGAATTATTGATTATACTCTACAATTAGAACTTTTTATTGCAAAATTGATTAATTAATTAAAGAATATATCTCTTAATATCTCCATCATGTATTATCAATCTCACAAGTACCATCATTAGCTCAAATCATATAAAAACATAATATTAAAAAAAAAATAATAATAATAATAATAAAATCCAAAATAATGAAACAAAACCCTACATCTGTACGATCAATTTTCATATCTATTCTATGATCAATTTTCATATCTATTCCAATGAATATTCCTAAACTACAACATAACATTAACCATTATTTGGATCAATAAATTAATTTCGTTAATCCGCACATTTAGTGGCCATCAAAAGATTTATAAAAATTCAGCGAAAACGTTATTAGACTTGAAAAGTTATGTTCATTATGATTGTTAATCGTCATTCCAAAAACAATGCCAAGATTTTTTTTGGTTATCAAGTGCGAAGATAATAACTAGCCATCCCTCAATAGAAAAGGTGCAGATCCCTGAAGGTCTATATTTTTCCTATATCACAAACCATCATAATGGTAACTTGAAGTCTTTTTTGAGATGCGCACATCTTATCGTCAAATCATTTTCCTGGAACTTGAATCTAACGATAATAGAGTAAGAAATCAAATCCCAAGGCAAAATCAAAATAATCATCTTGATGGAATGGAATCTAACAATAATATATATGGCGAGAAATTAAATTACTTGAATCTCTGAACAAAAAACAAAATTCAAAACGATAGTCTAAATTGTAGCCTAAAGTGAACATTTACAATGAGAAAGTATGCTTGTTAGTAAATTCGAATCTAACAATAATATATATCCTGAGAAATTAAATTAATCTCTGGACAAAAATTCAAAATTCAAAACGATAGTCTAAATTGCAGCCTAAAGTGAACATTTATAATCTACAATGAGAAAGTATGCTTGTTAGTAGATAGGTGTAGACTCAGTTGTGAAATTTACAGTCTAAACTAAATAAACTCGAATCCCATGACAGTCAAAATCCAAAAGGATTGGCTCGATTGTAGCCTAATAGTAAACATTTAAATCCTACAGCGAAAAAGTATGCTTGTTAGTAGATAGGTGTACACTCAAAATTGTGAAATTCCCTATCTAAAATACAATTCTTTAAAATGAAACAAACTTCATTTTAAGACGTCAGCTTGGAGTCTACAAATAAATTGGACAAATCATCAGAAGCAGTCTCAAACTTTGTCCAACATTTTGAACTTATTGAATATACAGTCAATTTCTGGCATCTCTATATTTTTCAAATTCACAATTACAGACTTGGTCTCCTCCACAATAGAGGCCAAGCCCACTTTAGAATGTACATCAACACATGGCATATAGCTCCCCAGTAGGACTAATGTTTTGTTTCATTCAAAGTAAAAGATTTTGAACAGTAAGGAGGGAATGCTTCCCCCGCCAGACTTTAGAAAAGGAATCCATTAGAAAAATGTTAGCAGGTGATTTCCATAGCACTGATGAAGCAATTTAAGATTGAGTAGGAATTGCAGGATCGAGACTAAATAAAGAATAAATGCCGAGACTTCATAAAAAAGAGTTTAGTTCATGGCAATTATTTATTAGCCAGAATTCTGCAGGAAAAGGAATTGAATCATTTCAGTTTCTATTTAGCAGAATTGCTTCAATACAAATACATGACATTTGTTGCAACTAGCTTAAACAGATAAAGAATACATCTTTATCTCGCTAACCACTGTCTAAAATACGACTGCATACGATCACGGTGAGCTGAACTTCCAATATTTACAGTTGCAATAATCTTCTCCGGCCGCAAAAACTAAAAGAAATGTAAAAAGAGAAAAGGAAACATTAGAGACAATATTTTGAGGAAAAATAATTTATAAGAGAAGCATGAAAGGCAAATATCAAATAAATAAATAACCGTCAAAGCAGATTAATATGTAAATAATCATCTAACCTGGACAAACTCTTGAAGTTCTGAGAAGCTTGAATGTTCACTGTATGGAACTCCTGCACGAGGAAGAGAAACACATGCTACTTAACTCATATGTTAACAAAAACAAGAAAGGAGACTTATTGAAAGGCTAGACTATTTTGCAGAAAGTTCTAGGAGCACTTTAATATATCAATGGGCTTTGTGGATAACATTATAGAAACATTTAAGAGCACTTTAATTGGACAGTTGCCCAAAGTTGTAACAAAACAATTCTCCCAGATCAAAAAGCAATTTCTCTCGTAATTGCAACTGCTCTTTTAATTGTAAACCCTCTCTTAATCACAAGAACGTCCAAAGGAGAATCTTAGTGAAATAGAATGCTTACCTTCTGCATAAACTTAGATCAAGTTTACGAATGGTCTATACAATTTTAAATGCTAGTGCCTTGGTGGTTAAGTGTAACTTAATTTGATTTTCAATGCACAATTCTAATATGAGATTTAGTGTTGATTTTATGTGATATAAGCAATAATTGCAGATCTAACCTAGATATAGATTCAAGGTGAAAATGGTTTCATTGCCAGAAATCAGGCATTAGGATCCCATACTAGAAAAAAAGAGATGAAATCCTACAGGGGGTGTGTGTACTGCATTGCAAGCTTTCAAAGGCTCCGTCACTAAACAATTGCGTATATGACACAACACCTTCCCTATCTGAAACAGACTTTGGAGTTCAGCTTGATCTAATAGTGTTCTCCCTCTATATGGTCCTAACATCAATAGAGTCGTCCGAATGTTCATTCCAGCATGTGTGGATATGGTGGTATTACACTTTATGAGATGGTGTGCATGTGTGACGAATATATTTGTTATATAGTCACGTGCTATTGATTAAAAATGTTGTATGGATATATCCCGTCTCCTTTATGAATTACCTACTTTGGAATATTTTAGTAAACCGACAAACAGAGACAAATTCTGTTGCATCCAGGGAGGCATGACCTCTGATAAACATTTTGTCAGGCTTCTAACAACAGACTGAATTGTCAGGCTGCTACATTAGATAGAGCATCTATATGCATTTAAAGATAGAACGAAAACTCATAAATACAGATGAACTCTATCAAATTATTTCACACGTGTTCAAGTGCTGATCCATGTCCCTATTTATGCCAAACTGGTAACACAAATATGCTGGCCTCTATAAATCAGGATTACGATCAGGGTTAAGTGACTGGATACAATACAGCGAATTATGATCCTAACTGGTTTCGCAATCCAATATGCTAAACACGTCAGAACTAAGACATGCACCTAATCACAAGTGAATATGCTTACTCATTAAATTGTATGTATTCTTGATCTTACTACCAAAGCCATTGAAAAATCAACTCATAGGAATATCCTTACGTCAGCACCAACGCCAATTGGCACATGGCATGTTCCTCTTGGACAGTCCTTTAACTATGGATCAAGCTCATTTGAAATTGAACAGGATTTTATTATTCCCGAACCAGAATTTTCCAATCAATCCTAGTCATATTCTGGAGCATTTCCAAGCCTTTTTCTTGTTCTGAGCCATGTGACAAATTCTCGCTATGAACCATTACACCTAAGTATCAATTTAACAAACTTACTCCTAGTTTTAATTCAGTCAGCTGTACCGTGACATTCTCATGCATACCATTTTAGTACCAACTACCACAATGTTTCGGTAAATATTAAACTCTCATGGAATAATGTAAAGGATAATTTATCAATACACCAATTTCATTAGACATATCCAACATCTTATTTTTGATGAGATGATAATACCGATCCTGCTTCATAACAATTTACACAACTAGAGAAACATTATGGCAACGTTGTCAGATATAAAAAATAGTTTAAATACGTTAAATTAGTCCACTATAAGCTCTTTCCAAACAAATTTGAAGAAACATTAAGAGAAGGGTATGGATACCATAGATTGTAATGTTGTTCTTGGATACAGGCTTGAGAGAATCAAGCACATTTCCAATTTTATTGGAGTATGTCCACCCTACATCGAAGAGAGCAAAAAACAGATCAAAAAGCATATAAAAATGAACAATGATAATGAAAAGTAGAGCCTAACAGGGCTTCACCCAGAAATCTGACAATTTTTCAGCTATTTCTCATTAATGCTAAATCTTCAATTTATGCATCATATCTAGCAATTGCTTCCTTACTAAACAGATGACCGTTGCTTCCTTCCTGAAAAGAGTTGTTAAAAGAATTTATGATAAAGCTCATGATAGTCTTGTACAATAGCTACAATAGTAGCATACTTTATTCCCTGCCCGCCTTAATAGTATTACCGATGAGGTGGTTGCAGTCTACAGATTATACCAACAGAAGCACACCCTACAAAAAAATTAGATATTGGTATAGTATAACGATTTTAAAATAGAAGCGCTGCCTGAAAGAATCTATAACCAGACAGAAAACAATGACCGAAAATGCCATATAAAGCCAGCTATTCACATCATAATTGACATATGAGTTGTGAAAAATGCACGCCATAAATAGACGGTGCAAAACTTTCATCATCTACACACTTCACAAGGTAGATGGTTGAAAGGGTTGAGAAAAATATAACCAGAACGAAAAAGATGACTGGAAAGGGCATATTCACAACATAATTGACATGAGATGGTAAAAAGGCAGACAATACAAAGCCTGTGCGGAACTATCTCTATCTACGCACTTCTCAAAGTAGATGGTTGCAAGGGTTGAGTGAGGATGGTAAAGAATAAGGTGTACAATTCACACCACAGATCAGAGTTTAAGCATCAGAAAGAAATAAAACTTGAGAGATAACTTCTAGCTTGTGAAGCCCCAGGGTTAGCTCAATTGGTGGAGTCCTCGTTGTTAAAGCATCTTTGCCATTGAAAAGTCACGGGTTCAATTTTCTGGACACCCTCGGGGTTAGGCTCCATGGTTGAGCCAACGGGAAGTGATCACTTGGTAGGATCTGCCTGGTACAAATATTCCGTGGATGCAGGGTCAGGGTCACCAATATCTAGAGTCTGTGAACCACATAGAAATTAAAATTTAACCTAAAAAAACAACCTTCTACCTTGTCAATATTTATCATGTCTGCGTTAAGATCTTCTATGAATAAAATAGCACAAGACTGAACTTACGTAAATCTGATTTTGAGGTCTTGTTAAGGTAAATTCCAGATTTACATAAATACAATATATTATAGATATAGATAGTCTTTATTTTAAAACACAGTTGCACTGTTTTGAAGACAAAAACCTTATTTACTATAGATTTAGTTAATCAAGTGAATACAAACAAGCAAGACACAATTGAACGAGCTACCTAATAATGCAATAAAATGATTCAATAAGTGGATAAAATGCATCAATTTGACGTACCTGTAGGTCGAAAGGCCAACACAGATGTATATCGTCGTTCAAACTTCTGTAAGTACTGCTTTAACTTCTGCAAACAAAAAACAAGGCTTTAACTTCTGCAAAGAAAAAACAAGGTTCACTGCTTTAACTCCTGAAAACAAAAAGCAAGGTTCAATAGTTTTTTTTACCAATGCTGCAAATCGAAACCAAGACTAAATTACTGACATTTGGAATAGATTGCAATCTCTAGGTATTTACAAAAGAAGAAATAGATATAGCTGAACATACCCATGCAATAATACAACTTTCCAAGTGAAATAAAAATGAACGGAAAAGTCGTTATAGACCAAAATACATCATTTGAAGATATAACTGCAATTTTTACAGCCCCTTCCATCATTTCTTGTCATCCATGATCTCAGGTATAACCCTTACTAAGGCCTACTCTTAAAGAATATAGAATTAAAAGAAGAGTGATTTTAAGAAAAAAACATCACCAACCAATATTCTTCTATGAAGATGAAAACAAACAAGAAAGAACAAGATAACTATCCAAATGAAAAAAAAAATTAAAAAAAATATTCTTTAATACTAAATTAATTCTTGCATTACCATGAAATCCAAGATCAGCCAAAATTTGGCAAAAATTTTTAGTGAATCCATCCTAAGTTAAATGTTTGGACATGACAATGAGACAGTTGATTAAGAAATATTGAGTGAAAACGTGAAAAATCTTTCACAAAGTAAAAATTGCTCATCCAAACAAATGGTGGAAAGATTAGGTGTAAGAATTCTTCAAGAAATCAAAAATAGGTATTCCTCTCAAAGCTTCCATTTGCTAAAAGCTTCAAAAGTCATATGAGAAGGAAAACATAATCTAGAGGATAAGAAAAAGCCCTAAACATACAACGTAAGAAAGAATTGTGAAGCTTTGGGCTAACCCATAGCTGCTCATAAGGCATCCTTTACCTAATACCTTATATATCAAGAACATTCTATCAAATGCTAAATAAGCCAGATATCTCTAATAATAAATCTCTCATGCGATAGCCTTGAAACAAGTAGGGATAGCCTTGAAACAAGTAGGGAAATGTTTGGGTAGTGACTCTAGGTTATGCTCCCATATGATTGGGCCCAAGAGAATGTCCAACCATTTTCCTTATACTTCTATTGTTAGGCCTCTCTTTGTTGGACATTGGATAAACCAACGCTCCCCGTGTGTTTCGTGACATGGACTAACCGCCTCTCATGGATCCTAATCTTTGGCGATATGGTCGTTGACTAACACCTACAGGTTTTGGTCTAACAACAATCATGATTCCCAACAAGTGGTATCAGAGCGTACGTCACGAGTTCGATACACATCCGACTCGCGTTGAGGGGAGATTGTTGAACATTGGATAAACCAACACTCCCCGTGTGTTTCGTGACATGGACCAACCACCTCTCGTGGATCCTTATTTCTGGCGATATGATCGTTGACTAACACCTGCAGGCATAACACCTGTGGGTTTTGGTCCAACCGCAATCGTGATTCCCAACACTCTTTTCATAGAGATATGAAACCAAAATCCACCAGTTTCCATAGTATAAATAAATTCTCTTTCATTTTATTGAAATGGGCTATCCTCCCACATGATTGGGCCAAAGAGAATGTACAACCCCTTTCCTTATACCTCTACAGCTAGGCCTCTCTT
This sequence comes from Pinus taeda, assembly GCA_000404065.3. NCBI lineage: Eukaryota > Viridiplantae > Streptophyta > Pinopsida > Pinales > Pinaceae > Pinus > Pinus taeda. Next base: position 252,001 of record APFE030581725.1, read on the forward strand.
CTCTTCGAGATATGAAGCCATAATCCACCACTTTCCATAGTAAACATAAATTCCCTTTCTTCTATTGAAAAGCTTGGCTCGGTGAAGGCTAAACAAGTAAACATCCTTGCAATTATAGGAAAGGAATGATTGGAAAGTCTTGTTACAACAAAATCTAACACCTAGTGCAAAGGCTCACTAGGTGACCTAAACAATGTGCACCCTACAAGTCTTAAGACTCTTACCACTGTCACCTCAGCAACTAGTCCACTCTCTTTAGTGAAGGTCACAATCCAACACAAGGGAGGCTTCCCTAGTAGGGCTTAGAGATCAAGTAACCCAAGGATCTTAAGCTAAATGCCCCATAAAGATCCTACAACATAAAGTCAATTGGATAAAAGTATGACAAACTAGGGTTTGCAATGAATGAAGGAGTAAGTTCAAGGCTAAGGTCTGAAGGACTTGTGTGTCAATCTAAAGGCCAAGGTTAGTCTAAGGAGTCTCGAATAGGTTTCTTGAACACACCAAATCAAGAAAAACACAAGGCTGTTACAAACTAGGGTTTAGCCAACAAATTGCACCAAGGCAAAAATATATAACAGTAGCATATTTAACCGCTAAAATTGTATAGAAGTTGTTTGAATGAAGGCTAAATTTGAGAGTAAACTAAGGGAAAAATTACAAAAAAAATGACAATCAATTAAGCATATAACAACAAATAAAGTATGAGACCAACCTTAAAAAATGGCTAAAAAATGCATGAAATTTCTTGAATTAGCTCCTCTAATTCGCTTTCAAACAAACCTAATCCTAGGTCATACATCAACATGGTCATTAAAAGCTAAAAGCACGAGATTTTGTTGTAATTTAACCCTAATTTACCATAAAACAAAAAGAAAATGATTTATAAGATTTAAAAGAATGCTACAAATAAGAAAGGCTAGTGCCTTTCTCAATCTAGGGCAAATGGAGTCTAGAATAAATTATTCTAGGGTTTGCAATATGGGTTCTCAATTTTCCAAAAGATCAAGGTAAAGAAAAACATTGAGTATCTGTAAAGGTTGGTATCTATGATCAAGTTGAGACATCTCTTCTAGACCAAACTTGAAGAATTGATTGGAAATTTAATATAGGATAGTTTTGAAGGTTTTTAACATCAGAGAATTAACCTCAAGCCTTATTGAGCTCTATATTGAAAATTTGTAAGATTTTTAAGCCTCCTATCTTTTATTTGTGGCATTGTTGGGAAGAATTTTGTCCCTTTTGAGACCTCATTAAAAGTCTATATAAGGGCACTAAACAAAGTCATTTCAAGATTTTGTTCACCCTTGTAACAGTCTTCATGAGGCAGTATGATCCTGAGATTTCTAAGACAAATCTGAGCCCCCTCCTGAAGCTGATTCAGAGGCCTAACCAGTGGCCCTTCTAAGACTAATTTCAAGTCTTTTTCCTCAGGCAAAATGCAAGCTATATTCCAAGGCAATTTTTGGGGTTAATTTGAGAAAATTCTAGAAAGCTAAGTTGTAGAATCAATAGTGTGGCCACTAATAAGGTCTATTTCAAGGCAAGATAAGACCTAATAAAAGGGGTTGAACTGAAGTTGTTGCTTTAAATTGCAGAAGCAAAGTGTTGCCATAAGCCTTATTTGATTGTGCAAATATGGGTCCTTAACAAGTATAGAAGATGCCTTGTATTGGCTTAAATATATTGCTAGGGCTTAAATATATTGCTAGGGTTGTGCCAAAACAAATTGGTATATGGCAAAGTTTTCCTTCAAGCATTTAATTTAATTTGATCCAAGAAAGTTACTCCAGAGCCAAAGGGCATTGAGGAGATCGGTCCATAAGGTCATGTCCAAGATGCAAAGGAAAATGCCAATGCTTAGGATCCAATTTTAGTGCCAGAAGCAGAGTAAAGTTACCACTGTAATGTTAGCTCAGATCGTTGTAGGTTACGATCGACTAAGAGAATACAAGACAGTTACATAAAATTCACCAAGGTTTCAAGAGATAAGAGCCAAAACATCTGTCAATTTTTTTATGATCATTGTGTGTTACTTCAGCGACAAACAACCATATGCGAGACACCCAAGAAAACCCCACGGCCAAGGTAGATCAGTCCATAAAAGGCGATGGCTTAGCAAGAGAACAAAGGCTAGAAAATTTATTAAATTTTATAAATTATGTGTGATCAATTTTGGTCATTTTCAAGCCTTTTAATGTTAATTTTTATTGTAATTGTCCTCCAAATTATATGCTTCAGATTTCCAATGATTTTCAGCCTTCAAAAAGAAGGAGTACAGTTAAAAATGCCCATGGCCTAGGAGACAAAAGATCACTACAAAACTCTGAAGTTCAAACTCAGAAAATGAATAAAGAATCTCTGCAAATACAATGGCTCAAATTCAATCAATTAACTAAAAACACTTCAGAATTTTCATATGATTACTGTGTAGTATTCTTCTTATGAAATCATAAAACAACTTAATTGAACATTAACCAATGCCAAGAGCCTTTATGACAGCAGTGAACTTTAATCCCAAGTGCTGAAAACAGTCCTAAAATCACCACTCCTTTTCAGGTTAGATTGAAGCAAGCAAACAGTGGAACTAAACTTAAGCCTCTAATATGTTTTCAGACCTCTTTTCATTTATGACAGTGAGCAGTAAACCATGAAGTGAGCCAATAATGAGAGCAATTTGTTCCTTAATATATCAAAATATAATTATATATAAACTCGGAAGTTTAAACTTTAAAGTAGCTTGGCAATTTTAGAAAATTGTTCATGCAAAAAGTAAACTAGAAATCTAAAACAGGAACACAAGTTTTATTCTTGATGTTCCTGCGGCCCACTTGTTATATCAAAAAGTTCTATGTCATCAAGAGCAGTAGGAGTTGTGAATCCGCTAGATGCTTCAGCATCAGATTCATCAGTCAATTCCGTATCAATGTCACTATCAATGTACAAATCAGCGTCATCCATTGATGCATTTGGAACAGGGTCGATCCACAGAGTAGAGGAATTGGATGACTCTTTAGCCACATTCTTCAATGCCAATTGCAAGTTACTATGAACATAAACAAGATCTTATAATTTTCCAAATAACAATCTATTTCTTTTCTTGGAATGAATGTGGTCAAAGGAAGTCCAATTCCTTTCACATGTTGATGCACTTGATCCCTGGCTCAAGATACGAATTGCAAAATTTTGCAATTTTGGTGCCCCTGAAACATAAAATTCCCACCATACTGCTGGATCACTTCTGCTCCTATCATACTTTGTTGATTGTGTTCCAAATAACCCTTTTTCTAATCTATATGCCCTCAACTGACTTCTAATCAAACCTGCAATTTCTGGATCTAGATTTAGCTTCTCAATAGACTGGATAAGTCCATTCATGATTTTTTCATCCCTATGTCTTGGGAACCCAAACAATCTAAGGTCCAAATAGCATGCTGTTGCATGGAATGGACTATGCATCATCTTCCATCTTTGATCAATTAAATCCCATATCTCCTTGTAATCAGCTTCCACATTATTAAAAGCAGTTGCAATGGTCTCTTTGCAACGATCAAAGTTTTTATAAACAAAACACATACAAGGTTTGTCACCATCAACCATGCGAAGCACATTAACAATTGGACCACAAATTTTTAAAACCTTGTTTGCATTTTCCCAAAAGCCATTATTGAGCACTATTTGTTCAACATTTTTCCCTTTAGTTTTTTTTGAAAAGGTAGATCTCTCCCAATCAGTGTTGCAAAAAACAGCTCTTAGGCTCTCTTTTTCCTCAACAACTCTTATAAGAGTAATATAAGAAGTGGCAAACCTTGTATCACAAGGCCTCAACAACTCTTTTGATGCATTTTTCTTGTATATGCTCAAAGTGAGACGATGGTTGATGATGAAGTTTGAAATTGTTTTGGCTCTTCGGATTGTCTCATTGACCCAAGGAAATTTGGCCTAAGTCATGCAACATTAAATCCAAGCAGTGAGCTGCACAAGGGGTCCAATAAATCTGATTAGACTTTTCCATAATCAGCTTCCTTGCACCAACACAATTTGATGCATTATCTGTAATAACATGGACAACATTTTCCAGCCCGACCTCTTGAATCGCTTCATCCAAAATTCCAAAAATAAATTCTGATGTCTTCACTCGATCCATTGCATTTATTGTCTTCAAGAAAAGTACCCCTTGAGGACAATAAACAAGCACATTGATCAATGGGCGATGACACAAATCTGACCAACCATCACTCAAAATTGTGCATCCTGTGAGCTTCCAGGACTCTTTCATATCAGCCAACTTTCCTGTCACTGTCTTTTGCTTTCTTTGGCAAAGTTGTCCTTAAAGCTTCAGATCCGGGAGGAACATAGCCCTTCCCAAAATCAATGGCCTTTTTAATTACATTTTAAAAATATGGACTCATCACCACATTAAAGGGAATTGCACATGCAAAAAAGAATTCCGCAACAGCGTCATCAACTTCCTGTTTCTCAACAGGTTTCCAGAATTGATTTAATGTTTTGGTTCCACCTGTTTTTGCTTGAGTAGAACTTGATCCACCAATCCTTGAGATTGAATTAATGGTGCTGGAGGAAGACATGGCAATCTCCCTCTCAATTCACTGCCTCTTATTTATCCTTTTCTCCTTTGCATCTATGGATTGGAATGGTCTTTCTGCGTTGTGACTTTTTTGTTCATCTGTGATCTTAGTGCAAGGTTTAACACCACCTCCACTTCCATTGCTAATACCGAGAAGGTGATCCATTGCTCTAGTTAAAGTGCCAGTGAAATTATGTCCACACAGCTGACATGAAAGATTATAGCCATCTTTTTTGACAAAATTCCAAGCTACAGCAGTTGATTTTGGGGGTGCCATTGAAATTTGAAGGTTCTGAAACTCTGATTGTTGAAAACTGGTGAAGGCTTGAAGTCTGAAATGTCTGCAATTTTTTTTGAATTTACATTTTCATTAGCTTTATTTTTTTTTTGCAGAATTAAATTATGAAAATTTGAAACTATATTTTATATAATAAAAAAATTATCAGTTCAAGCAAATTTAGACCAATTCTGAGGCTCAGTTTCAGCCCTCTTTCTGAGGCCTGTTTTGGCCATCTCTGAGACTATTGAAGGCCAAGTTTGAGGCTAGTTTTGGGCCACACTTCAACAGAAAAGGAGAAAGTTAATGATATAAGTTAGAGGAAGGAAGAGTGATTCAAAACAGGTAGAAAAGAGCAGGCTGTACTGCTGTAGCTTTTTCTTTTCTTCCACAAGCCATACACTTCAAATCTAAAAGATTTAATGACCATATAACTGTGGATTAAAAGAAGGCTACAGGATCACCTTGTAAACTTTTATCAAATGAATGAAAAGCGGAATTAGAAGGAGAAATCCCTGTGTATGTGTGTCCACTGTCATTTCTTCCGCTGTTCAATTTTACAGCAGTTATGTGATTGATACAATGTTCAAACTTTAGAAACTCAATTTTCTGCTTTTAAATAAATCACTTTTTGAGTTATTTAGTGAAAAAACATTAGGACAGCAGTCACCTAGACTTGAGAAATTTGCAGCTTACAGAGTCAAGAAGTTAGTCAATACTAACAAGTTTCAATAGAAGTTCTTTAGGATTGAAAGGGGAGTCAAGCAAGACTTGGAGGCACTTAAAAAGGCACTAAGCTCATCAAAGTAAAACTCTTGGAGCTGATAGGAGTGGAAGCATTCGACAATAGCTGGCATAAACGCTGCCACAGAGAATGCATAGATGTCAAAGGTACACACATTTAACACTCGTGAGAAATAAAGAAATCTGGTAAAAGTTTATAACATGGACAAACAGTGGCAGAACCTTATAAGTTATAAGTATGCACTGGGACAGAGACTAGAGTAATGGCTCAGGATTTGTATTGCAAAAGTGTCCAACAGTTCACTGATCCAGACTCCAGTAACGAGGGAAACAGTAGATCAGTCCGAGCCTTCTCTAACCAGACTGAAGACAAGGAATTGATTGCTTGGGTATTTTGTTAAGCATATACATTTTTACACAGCAACCTGTAATGTGACCAGTGGAGTGATCCCACCTCAAAGCTTGGTAAAGAAGCACTAAACGCTAGTTTGAAGATGGTGTTTGAGGCTTACATATAGAGGTGTAAATTTATAAACTTACAAGTTCAAAGCCGCGCTGAACGCTGAAGCATGAGAGCCTAAGGCAGCAGGAGTCCTCAATCAAGAGATGCGTCAGTGTATCAGTATGTTGCTCACAGTCTTATGAAATGAAACCCTCCGGCAAAAAGGTAACTCCAAAGCTTTCTGGTAAGAATTTGCAGAGGATAACAGACTGGTCGACGATCATCGATGCTCGGTGGACCATGGTAGTCTGGACTCTGTAGACTGGGAGTGTAACTAACAGTCCCTAATGAAACTAACACCGAACCCTCCGGCGAACAATGAAACCCTCCGCACAGCGCAAACAATGAAACTAACAGTCGTTTAACCCTCCGGCGAACAATGAAACCTGCAATTGATTTGGTAAAACAGGCCCGCAATTGTTTTGTAAATTTATTTAAAACAGCATAACAATTCAAACCTAAACAATTTTATTCGAAAGCTAAACAAATTTAATCGAACCCTAAACGAACTTAAACGAATTTGTTCGCCATGAAATTCGCGTCCGTGATGAAGTTCGAGTTCGCCATAAAATTCGGTGAACTTGAACGAATAAATTCGTTTTCGTTTGAAGTTCGGCGAATTTCAAGCTTATTCGTTCAAATTCGCCGAACCTAGTGACTAAGCCCAAAGGTATAGCTTTTCATTGGTACAGTTAAGTAAATTTTCTTACTTGTCATGGGCACTTTTGGGCATGAATTGGTGGGGGAATCCAACGGAAAGAGTGGGATAGGTTTGTATTCTTTTCTCCACTGCCCAATTTCATGGTTGCCCTTGTATCCTAGTCCCGTGGGATCTCCTCTATTGGCCATTAGCTTTAGGGTTGGCAATACATGGGAAATCCCAATTTTGGTTTGGTGGTCCCGCTTTCCAATACCATCTACATCACTCCCCTTCCACTCATTTTAGCCCCATTCATCTATTTTCTCATATGGTCCACATAGGGTTAACCTCCCCATCCCCTTGTCCACACCTTGGATCGGGCTTGTAACAATGCCCCGGAGATTGATGTAGCGAAAAAAAAGAAAAAGTATAATTTCGCCACTCTCAACAGGAAATGTACCACAAGATGCAAGAGATGGTCAGGACATACAAATTTAGCACATGGGCAAAATCCAAACATGACCTCTACCCCTTATCCATGGCCATCACCCTGGTTCCTATGGGCCCTAGATGAGCCCCCTCCATCATTAAGGAACCCATGATTGTCCCAACCACTGGTGGGTGACAAACAGTTCCATCTTATGGGGGTATCTACTGCCACATATTACACATCATGCTCTTATCACTTGGAGCCCCGAGCAGTTATGAAGAAAAACCAATCAAAGGCTAAAGGCATATGAAGAAGGGTGGAAAAACAAATGCCAGGGTAACTCATGTACCATGATTTGCTCCCTCCACTAATATACCCAGTTATGGGCTTCCCTTATTATAAATACCCTTGTACCATGAGATGTGGTATGGATGATTCCCTTGATCCCCACTCTGTTCCATTAATGATTACATTATCATTTTCCACCTACTAGAGGGATGTACCATGCACATGTCGCCCCCTTTAAAGGTTGAAACCATCTAATAGGGTCCTTGATTAACCCCCTTATTGAGCTTGGAGACACTTGTACATGCCAAAGCCCACTATGGAATGTCATGCCACCATGAAGTGCCCCATTGATTCCACGACTTGTAAGCTCTTTAACTTGATTATTTTAATGATTTGTTGTATTGGAGGGCAAAGGGGACACATTGGATCTTATGCAAGATTGCAAGTAGGCCTCCATTTGGGGCTTGGTCTCCCTATATAGGGTCATAATCCTCCAAAGGGCCACATTGGCACTTTTAGGGTGAGCATTGAGAGCCATGGGCCTCCACCATAGCAGATATTACTTCATTGGTCCCAAGCAGCACTCAATGATTGTTTGTGTTCCACCTTTTTGATGAGGATGATGCACCTGGTTCACCATGTCCACTCGGCTCCACTCTTGCACCATACACTTGTCAAATGTTCCAAGGTCCAGAGGATGTCTCCCGTTGTAGAGGGAGAACTTATATCATCATCCTATCCCTTGCACATGGTCTACAGGCATTTTCAATCCACTTGGAGACCCATGAGGATGTCCTTGTGCCCCCACACCCACTTGGGAGCACCACAGGTTCTTGCTTGGAAAACAAGGGGCCAACCCTTTGTCCACTATGTTTGGAGTCCATTTCTACATCATGGCACCCCTTGGACTTCACTAGGCCTCCTCAAAGACCCAACGACTCACTTTATTGATCATTTGACCCTCTTGAGAGGCTTATTCTTCTATTATTGAGCTATTTGGTGGGCTTGTCACCAAAAGTATTGTTATTATGCACATTATTTTTTTCTAGGTGTATTTTTAGTCCAAATTAGGCCATTTGAACCCCTTAGAGGATTGTATAAATAGAAGAGAGGCATTCTCTCTCATTCATCATCACTTGGATTGGGTTATTACTATACCTTTTGGAGGACAAGTTTGGATTATATGGATGAATTTTGATGTTTGCATGTCTCTCTCTTGTCTTGGAGCTTCTGTATTGGCATAATTTGATGATTGAATATACTCTTTTATACATGTAAGTGATATTTTCATGCTTATTCTTGGTATTTACTTTTGTCACATGAATGTTGTTGGGATTTTCACTATACGAGTCTGAAATTTATTTTTTTTCTATATGAATTAGGGGAAATTGTGATCTTTTATAGCGTTGGATCATGTCATGGGCTATGTATCAATGGATTAATGTTCCTAGAGATGTTTTGTGTTAAATACAACTGGAAAAGTCATCATTTATTGCAAATTGAAGTGTAAAGACATTGAAGCAATTGCTCTCATGCCCTAAAGCCATGCGGAGTTGTTTGAAGGTCTCCTTAATTGGGTGAAGTCTTTCCAAACCATGAATTCTCCTTGACTTCATCTCTCCCAAAGGATAAGGCACTAATCCTCCATAGGTGATCACTTTTAAAGATTATTTCTCTCACCTCCCCTTCCTTTTCTAGGCCTAGCCTCCATATGTCACCTAAGGCATCACCTTTCTCACGATTTAGCCATCAAAAGAATTCAATCTCTTGCCCATAACTGCGTTGGTGTGTCCTCCAGAAGCCCTCCAAATTTCACGAAATTTCGATGGTCAAATCTTTTGATATCTCAAGCCCTAGCTCGAAGATCAATTCTTGCCCTTGGTTTCCCATTGGTTAGTGACCTTATTGGGATCATAGCATTAAATTATCCAAAGAATATTTTTTCCTTGATCCTTTTCCCTTCCCTAATTGGGTCAAGCCCATTCTTGATTGATCAACTCCATACCCGGGTCCACTTAGCCTTTTGTGGTCTCGCAACTTGTTGATTCCAATTTCACAAAGATCACATAAAAGCCAAGTCTCTACAAGGAACCCTAGTTCTAGGAACCATCTTAGCAAAGCATATTCTCATACCCTAGCCCTAAGGATCTTCTTAGCCCTTCCTGGAGATCCCATCACCTTGCTTCCAAAGCAAGCAAGCCATACAATTGAGTCTCTCTTGTGAATAGGCCTTGGGAATCACCTTTCATCACTTTCATTAGCTTATCCATTATCGTGATTCCTCTCACACCGAGTCTCCTCCCATCGATGAAAGTTCGTAAAGAGCAGGGAGCCTTAACTGAGGTGACAATGTGCTATTGCTCCATTGTTTCCCTTTATGTAGTAGTTGCTCCATAGGATACCCTCCTAGGACCCCTACTAGTTTGATCAATGACAAGCCTCAACCTTGTGGGAGTAGGTCTCGAACTTGTGGGAGCAGCATGTTTCGGTCCTTATGGAGACCTGTAACTTCTGCCCTATAGAGACCAATGACAAGACACAGTTCGACGCTGTGGAGACCTGCAATATCGCTTTGTTTCCCCTTGTGGATGGGAAAAAGCACAATATTTAGCCTACCTTATGAGTAGACGCATTCGACCTTGGAGCTAACTTATTTGACTTCTTGTGTAGCAAGTTTGTAGATGCTTTTGAAGCAAATTTTTGAGGGTATTTCTGAAACAAAGAGAAGATCCCTTGGAGCAGAGGGTTGAAGACCTTGAAGCCATCGTTGGACTAACTGTGAAGAGCCTTATTGTGTTGACTTGAAGAGTGGGTTGAAACCAATGTTGCACGAAGCGGGGATGAAACGGGGACATTTTTTGGAAGCGGGGATGAAGAAGCATCATTTTCTAAAAATCTAGAAGCGAAGCGTCTACTATATATATATTTTGCATTTATATTCAAAACAAACATCCCAAATACCAAATTAGTTGTAGAAGACATGACAACATGCATATTTTTACATAAATCAAGATAGATATGGCACACATGATTCCATTGTACATCAATGATTAATTATTCGAGCATCTACCATCTATATTCTAGCAATTACAAACATACATAAAATTTTAAAGCATTTTATAAAACATAAAACATTTAAACATATTATAAAACATAAAACATAAAGCATATTATATAGCAACTGCCAACATTAGTCATGTCCAAAATTCAAATAATAATGTTTACAAAATAAGCCACTTGGCCACCACCAAGACAAAAAAGTTCAAATTCACAACAAGCCAACAAGTCTAATGATTAATATATGACAAAAGTAGTAAATTGTGAATATATCCACTAATCTCTCCTCCTTCCACCATGAAGAGTACATGGCAATGGGCCTCCATGTGGTAGCAATGAAGATGTGGAAGTTGTGGCACTGAAACTGATGAAGACTAAGCCCCTATTGTTGGTGTTGAACCATGGAACCTGGAAACCAAGTGGCCAAATGGGGGTGGTATCTCAACTCGATCATCATCATCCTAGAATCGCTCAAAAAATTCCTACAAAAAAACTAGTAGTTAACAAAAACAATAAAAAACAGAATTTACCACCTGTGATAGCACCTACAATGCCAAACTCTGTGGAAGTGGAGTAGCACCTCCATGCATGTTCCACCACTAAAGAGAAGAAAAACTCTCTCAATCTCTAATTGCATACATGCTCCTAAATGGACCAGTGCTAAGCCTATAGTTGCTCAATTGTTTTCGTACCATGGCAGCCTCCTCCTCATCATGGACTAATTTATCCAATGCAATCATATATTTTTCTAGAACCTCTAGATCTAGGTGTGGTTGTCTCCTACTCCCCCCCCCCCATGTGCTGGTGTTGAAAGCCATGATGGATGATAGTATTTAGGTGTCAAAACATATGTTAATGCATGCAATGCAACATTTAGCATTTCCCATCGATTTTCCACCTCTACACGAATATAATTGTACAAGGTGATATCTCTATCCATTTGCTCATACACCTCCCCAATTATTGGCCGATTTGAATCTGCAAACTTGATCATGAAATAAATTGGTTTGGTGATTTGCAAAACATATTTATCCTGTGACCAAAAGAACATGTCAAGAATAGTGTCCTTGGCTACATTAGCACCATCTCTATTAGTGTTAATTTCCTTGCATGACTCAGATATCACCATATTAGTTAAAGCCTATCTCACTTTCACTGGCCGCCTAAAGGTGAGGTAATAACTTGCAAATCTTGTTTTTTCAAGTTTAAGCAACTGCAACCGGGATTAAGTGCCATAGAAGTAGTTTACCCTTGTATGCCCTGTGATAAATTTAACGAGTTGCTTCCCTCTCCTCTAAAGCTCATTAATCCACCCGCATTCTTTATGCTTCACAATATCATGCATCACAAGGTTCAATGTGTGCACCAAGCACCCAGACCAAAAGATGTGTGGATGAATATGTTCAATAATTTTTCCTGCTGCCTTAAAATTCGTTGTATTATTTGTGATCACTTGAACCACATTATTCGAACCAACATCTCTAATTGATTGCAATAGAAGATCTGCAATGCTTTTGGAAGTTGCACTGATGGAGGAGGAGTCATGACATGTAATAAATATTGCACCACTAGCAGAAACACCGAGAACATTTACCAAATGTTGGTTTCTAATATTTGTCCACCCATCTGATATAATGGATACCCCACAATCGACCCACTCATTTGTAAAATGTGTCAAAGCTCTTTGAACCTTTGTTTTTTCTCTTTCTAATAACATTGTTCTAGCTTTCTCATAGTTAAGGGCCTTGTATCCTTTTGGGGCTTCATTGATGGCCTACCGTTTCATGCCAATAGGGAGAGCGGAGCACATTGAATGGTACACCACAAGCACAAATAAATCGGGCTATCTTTCCATCCACATCATCCCTCCCAACAACATTCAGGAAATCCCTATTGATCTTTTACCTCTAGAGCTTGCAGAAGTACCATGATGAGATGCGCTACCAAATCTAGATGTTGCACTTGATTTAGACTGAGTTTTTGTTTCTTGCTTTTTTGTTGTGGAACCTCATCTATTTGGATGCTTTTTCTTCTTTGTTCAGCTGAAATGTTTGGGCAAATTTGTATCCCCACAACACCCTTTTTATCATCATTGTCCATCACCCCACAAAGATGCCTCCTCACACGGGTATATGAACCACTAAATGGTTTCCTCCATGAAAACTATGAGGGCACAAAAATTTGTAGCTTCCACCACCTTTTCCCCTTTCAAGTTTGGTCACATAGTTCCACAAGGGTGTCAATGCAACTTTCCCCTCTAGTGTTTCAGTGTTCCCTTCAAGTTCATCGCCTTCCTTTTCAAACCCTTCCTCCTCATCATACATTGAGTCACTCATATGAGGACCACTATCCTCTTGTTCTTCTTCCCTTCTATTCCTACTCCCCCTTGCCATCATGAAAACCAAAAGTGGAATGATACATAGAAGCTAAAAGAACACCATCTTGGAATATGAATATAAGTGGTGGACAACCTGCAATTAAACGAGCAAGAAGAAAGAGTAGGAGAGAGAAGAGAAAAATACAAAAAACAATGACAAAAAAATGAGGGAGTTTGGAGTTTACACTTACCTCTTTAGCTCTTGTAGATGGAAGCTCTTCTTTACTCCTCCAATCTCCTCCTCCTTCTCCTAGCTCCTCCTTCTTCACTCCTCCAAGCTCTCCTCAAGTCTCTCCTCTCTTTCTCCTCTTTTTCTCCTCTATTCTCCAAGCTCTCTTCTCCTTTCTTCTCCAAGCTCTCAAAAAATACAAGTGAGCAAATGAGAGGTGAAAGAGCCTTTTAATCCGTTCATTCCCTTCCCTAACTCAACTTAGACCCACCCCCAACCACTAGATAGAAATAAAATAAAATAAAATAAAAAAATGTGGGATCGCACGACGGAACTGACCATTTCCCTACGGAGTTGGTCGCAATCCGTATGGATCCAGCCCCGAAACACAGTGTTTCGACCAAGTGATCCGCAGCCCAAAACGTGTCTCAGTAATTCCAAAATGCAGATTGGGCCGGACGATTCCCACAAGGCAAGAAGCGGCAATTTCTGGGAAGCATTTCAAGCAGCGGATCACCCACGGATCCATATGGGTCGCATTTCAGGGTTTTGATTCGAGGGGGGCGTTTCATGCAACACTAGTTGGAACAAACTTATTGTGGAGATCTAAGGCAACGTTGAAATCACTATTGAAGTCAATCTTGGAAGCATCATTGAAGACAACTTGGAGCACTATTGAAGACATCCTTGAAAGCATTATTGGAGTCAATCTTTGAAGCAACTTGAAGCACTATTGAAGGGTGTTCTGCAAGCAATTTTGAAGGAAATTTTGGAGCATTGAAGATTGTTGAAGATACCCTTGTAAAGCATAATTGAAGACCTTGTTGGAGAAGTGCTTGAAACTATTGAAGTAAGTCTTTAAGTTATTGTTTTCTAGCAAGTTTCTAGAGAAGAGGCTGTTGAGAGAATTGGAGTCCTCATTTTTGGCGAAGTTGGAGCTTGGAATTGTTGAGAGGATTGTAGTTCTCAAGTAGACCAAGTTGGAGCTTGCAATTGTTGAGAGGATTGGAGTCCTCAATTTGTCCAAGTTGGAGCTTGGATTTGTTCATGGTTGGAGCCTTGAATAGGTCAAATATTTTGTTGTACAAGTTGGAGCCTGATTTATTGTAAAAAGAGGATTAGAGTCCTCATTATCTTGTTAATAAAATCATTTTTGTTCAAATTCTTTTTTTTGTATAATTTGTGATAAAAATCTTAACTAGCATAATATAACAATTGAAAAAAATATTGATACACACCCCTCCCCCCCCGCCTCTCAATATTTTCAACAAGAAAAATATTATTTTTGTGCTCATGTAGGCTCTAAAAAGTCAAATCGGCCCCACCACACGAATGGGTGTGACCCTTAGTCAAAACCCACCTCCTTTGACCACTATATATAACCAATCGACCTCTTTCAAATTGGCATCAATTCAGATCATCAAATACACATGTTTTCTATTCACACGTGCAAAGGAGGAGGAGAAGAAAATCAAGTCTAATTAGAAGTTTGACCAGCCTTGACCTGATCTGTTTGACCAAGTTTTTTGAGTAGTTGATTGAGTTCGATTTTGGACAGATTGAGAAAAGTTTGACTGAGGCAATTGACCGAATTTCTAAGGCACATTTGATTACAAGTTGACCAAGATTTCCTGAGTAGTTTGACCCAGTGTTTTAAAAGTCGGCCAGCGCAAAACCGACTCGGCCGAGTTGGTCAAAGCCGGTAAAAAAATTTGCGACTCGACCGTCGAACCGGTTCAGTCGGCCGAGTTCGTATCAACTCAACTGGGTCACTTCATGTGGCCAGTAAACCCCAAAAACGCAATTTTTTTATTTTTTTTTATGTTTTTTCCAAGTGTGGGGGACTCCAAATGGTTTTATTAATTGGGCTTTTGGTCTTTGGGGTCTATTCCCCTCCCCTAGTATTGATAGCTATTCAAATTTCATGGTAATGTTAAATTCTTAAAGTAAAAGTGACATTCTCCTTAATCTTCATTTTCATCCTTAAATTTTTAACATTACCATGAAATGACTCAGGATGTTTGAGAGTGGTTC